>RJWJ010001409.1:0-34578 GCA_004363605.1 Indri indri | reverse complement strand
TGGTTGAAGCCGATCAGTCAAGCCTGTGGTCAGAGTTTCCCAAGGGATTTTCTCACCACCGTGGAAAAGGAACGTGGCATTTCCCCACAGTGCTAGGTTCTGGTAGTTCCTTGGAGGGAATATGGTGGGAAATAGAAGGGCAAGACGAAACACGAACAGAGAACAGCTGCGGAGCAACCGCTGGGCGGGGGCGAACTGGAGACAAGAAGTGTTGGCGAGGCCAGGCTTAGACTCATGCAAGGCGGGTTCCCTCATGGTCTCTAGGGCTCAGGACAAGTTCTGCAAGGCTTTGTTAGGGAAATGGAAATGTCCCAGAACTTGGTTGAGGAGAACAGGGAAGAAGGGGCCCACCAGGGCCCATCATCCCACAGAGCAGTGTGTGGGGCCAGTTCAGTTCTTTGTTTCAATGATGGAATGTAGCCCTCCTTTCCTCCATTTTTAATGGGTTTTGTTTTGAGCTGAAATTCATATAATTTAAGATAAAACTGTTTTTGTTTGTTTGTTTTTGTTTTTTATTTTTGGAGACAGGGTCTTGCTCTGTTGCCCGGGCTGGAGTGCATGCAATGGCGTCATCATAGCTCACTGTAGCCTCAAACTCCTGAGCTCAAATGATCCTCCTGTCTCAGCCTCCTGAGTAGCTGCGACTACAGGCACACCACCATGCCTGGCTGAGTTTTCTATTTTTTGTAGAGACGGAGTCTCACTTAGTTTCTCAGTTTGGTCTTGAACTCCTGGCCTCAAATGATCCTCCTGCCTTGGGCTTCCCAAAGTACTGGGATTACAGGCATGAGCCACTGCGCCCAGTTACTTTAACCTTTTTTATGGCGTGTAAGAAAGCAACTTTGACCGTGGATGAACACACAGGTTACTTAGGACCAGGAGGTCTGGATTTGGGATGCCAGCTGTTTATGGGCATTATTTGGGAATGCCAGATGCCCTGTAACTGGAGACCTCAGGACCTGTGGGAAGCCCCAGTACCCTCAAACTCAAAAGGAAGCCTCTGAGCTTGTGGGAAGCTGAGCTTGAGTATTGCCTCTCCCACTGAAAGAAAGGTGCCTTTGAGTTCCCAGTGAAATAGCTGGAAAAAGATAGTTTGTTGAGGTAACCTAGAGGTAACTTCTGGGACTACTTTAAGGCAGTTCACCTCATGGCTGCACAGCCATGAACAAACATGATTAAAGGTGACATGAGAAATGTCATTTCCAGCTTTGCCTAGTCTAACATAGGTCTGGCATCTCCATTGATTTTTGGGGTGGCATAAAAAGATTATGTAAACATATGAGAACATTGAATCATTAATACATTCTTTCGAACTGGAATTTATAATAGCCTAATGTTCAGATACTTGGCTGCATCTCTGCTCAGTTGGAAATGCCATTGTCCTAGCTATTCAAGAACCGGATTTCAGATGCCTAATAATGTTTCTGGAGTACTGGTACCTAGTAAGCTAAGTGAATGGAGTGGAGAAAAATAAAGAAGGAAGAACGCCGCATTCTTCCCTTTTTCCTTCTGTTACGGACTTAATGTTTGTGTCTGCCATGCCCCCCCCCCCCCAAATTCGTATGCTGAAGCCCTTCTCCGAATGTGATGCTATTTGGAGGTGGGGTCTTTGGAATGTAATTAGGTTTCCATGTGGGTGGGGCCCCCATGGTGGGATTAGTGTTCTTATAAGAAGAGGAAGAGAAATCAGAGTGCTCCATCTCACCCTGCCCTGTAAGGGCATAACAGGCCAGGAAGAAGGCCCTCGCCAGGAACCAAATGCTGGTCCCTTGATCTTGGACTTCCAGCCTCCATAATTATGAGAAATAAAATTCTACTGTTTTGAGCTACCCAGTCTATGGGTATTTTGTTATAGTACCCTGAGCTGGCTAAGACACCTTCCCTCCCTATTTGTTTGTTTAGTGCACTGTATACATGCCAGTTGTAAAAAACTAGCTAACTAAATCTAAACAATATAGTAGTGTATATAAAGTAAGTAAAAGTTTATTTTCCTCCCTCCAATCATAATCCCTCTGAGGAAGCCGTTTTAAGTTGGCAGCTTGCTGAGTCTTCTTCACCTGCACCATGTAATAAGGTAGTCATTGGCCACTTGTGGCTATTTCAGTTTAAATTAATTAAAATTAAATACAATTAAACATGGAGCTCCTCAGTCATACTAGCCACCTTTCAAGTGCTCAGTAGCCACGTGTGGAGACATAGAACATTTCTGTTACCATAAAATGTTCTGTTGAACAACACTGTTCTAGATGAATTCTGTTCATATACAAACATATATACACGCACACACAGTTGGCGTAACATTGTACATACTGTTCTGCAGTTTGTTATTTTCATGTAACAGAGAAACTGTTAATTTAGTGTGATCCACATGCGATGTCATGCCAGGAAAGATTTAAAACAGTGCATAATCAAACGTAAGAGTTTTGGTAAATTAAAATTATTTTAATTTCATATTTTAGGGGTAATTACAACATATCTTAATGCTTGTACCAACTTTAACTAAACAAATTATTTTTGGAACTGGTCCACTCAGCCTTGGATATGTTAAGAAAGATCAGATCATTCAGGAGGTATACTTGAGCTTAATCCACTTATCTGCTTACTCTGTATGTCTGTACGCTGTTGCTCTCTTTCCTCTATTCTATAACAGGGATTGGCATCTTTTTTTGTTTTCCCACTGTTCAGTAACCACCAGGCACATGTAGCTATTTACATTTAAATTAAACCTTCTAGCCAGTTGTACTAGCCACATTTGAAGTGCTCACTAGCCACACTTGGCTGGTGGCTATGGTGTTAGACAGCGTGAATACAGAACATTTCCATTATTGCAGGAGGCCTGTTGCACAGTGCTACACTCGGCACTTTGCTCAGTTACATTTTTCATTAAATGCAGTGGCTTTGCGCAGGTGAGGGTGGGGGAAGTGACGACTCTCTGCAGAAGGACATACCAGGATTTCTGGGAGTGGGTGGAGAGCTTGCATTTTCATGCCCTTCCCACTCAAGGTTCAGGTCCTTTTCTTAGAAGACGTAAGTCCTCCAAGTATCTGTTGAGACTTAGCACTCCATGGTAAGTTAATTATGGGAAAGAAAATTAGTACTGATAGCTTTTCAGGGTTACTTGAAGTAATAGTTGGTGATGTACATATGTGGCTAAATAGCATCTGTATATGACAGCAAATGCTGTTCAGTTTAAGCTAGAAAGTTACAGCAAATGCTGACAAAAAATTACATTTAAGCTTTGAAGAGTGACCCAAAAATAGAATATCGGAAATTACACATTCTATATCATATGCAAAACAGGATATATTTATGCCACCATTTATATTAGGAAACATAATCTAGAAGGATTCACGGGAAACAGAATAGTTGGCTGTGGGAAGGGAAACGGTGCAAGAGGAAGACTGGCGAAAGAGATTGACTTTTTCACTGTACACCTGTTGCTCTGTGGACTTTTTAAATATGTGCTTGTTTTATTTAGTAGGCAAAAAAGTCAGTCAAATAATGAAGGGAAAAATAAAACACATCCTTAAAATGTGCAGGATACAGAATAGGTTTGGGAAGTAACAGTCACTTAGGACAGAAGAAATTGCACAATTGGGTAAGAGCAGAGGGCTGGCTTCGTGTGGCCATCACATGGACCCTCATGAGGACACCTGGGTCCTGGTGCTGGCACACTGTTTCTTTTTTTTTTTTTCTTTTTGAGACAGAGTCTTACTCTGTTGCCTGGGCTAGAGTGCCATGGCGTCAGCCTCGCTCACAGCAACCTCAAATTCCTGGGCTCAAGCAATCCTTCTGCCTCAGCCTCCCAAGTAGCTGGGACTACAGGCATGCGCTACCATGCCCGGCTAATTTTTTCTATATAGTTTTAGTTGTCCGATTAATTTCTTTGTATTTTTAGTAGAGACGGGGTCTCACTCTTGCTCAGGCTGGTCTCGAACTCCTGAGCTCAAACGATCCACCCGCCTCGGCCTTCCAGAGTGCTAGGATTACAGGTGTGAGCCACCGCGCCCAGCCTACACTATTTCTTATAGGCCGGCTATGGTGCAGCAGTTAAAGCTATTTAAAACTGTTTTTCTTACATATAATTTAATACATTTTAGGAGAAAAAAAATTCCTAGTTCTGAATTATTTTTTTCATGTGACTATTCTTAACACTCGTGGAATACAACTTAGGAAATGCTGATTGAAACTCTCGGAAATAATTATTTGATGGAACAGAAAGATGAGGTCGAAAGAAATTATTCTAGGTCTGGGGCACCCTGCTTCAGCTCCAGTCTCCTAAGAAAATGAATATTGGTGTTAACTGAGTTTAAGTTGAATAGCGGTGCACCGAGGCTTGTTCATCACACGCTGCCCACAGATAAGTGGGCACGTGCACTGGGGCGGGGGGGGGGACTTAAAGTCCGCATTGCCCTTTCTTCTCCCCCATCCCTGGCTCACAATACTGTCAGTGAGGAAGGGCGGGAAGGCCAGCAGTGGGGGAGTGGGGCCAGTGGGGACAGAGCCGCTTTCTTGCTCCGTCAAGCCTGCATACGTCAGGAGACAGCGACATCAAGGTAGAGTGCCCACAGAGTAAAAACGAAATGTTCGTTTCTGAAAACTAAACTCTGTCATTCAGCAAAATTAGCTTTTCTATTATTGCAAGTTGCTGGGCTCTGGACTTTTTCAGGCAAGAAAACTAAGGGGGAAACTAGTTAGGGAAAAATACATCCTGAATTGCATGCACTGTAAAGGAAATCTTATTTGCGGTGGAACTTTAAGTCAGGGCTTCCCCAAGACAAGGGTAGTTTTCAAAATGTTTAACCACCAGTACAGCGAGGGAATCCAGCCATTCAGAATGGATGTCAGCCTAAATAACTGGTGCGGCTGCACAGTTTGTGCAGGCTGACTGTTACTCCTCTTGGATGATGAAGCCAGTGGAGATACGAGATGAGCCAGTGTTGGGTTTTCTGGCAGAGCCTGTTGGTTGTCCTCTAGTACTGCAGTCCCCAACCTCCGGGCCGCGGACGGTACCAGTCATGGCCTGTTAGGAACCGGGCTGCCCAGCAGGAGGTGAGTGGCAAGTGAGCAAAGCTTCTTCATCTGAATTTACAGCCCCTCCTCATTGCTTGCATCACCGCATAAGCTCCGCCTCCTGCCAGATCAGTGGCGGCATTAGACTCTCACAGGAGCGTGAACCCTACTGTAAGCTGTGTACACGAGGGATCTAGGTCACGCGCTCCTTATGCGAATCTGAGGTGGAGCTGAGGCCGTGATGCTAGCACTGGGGAGCAGCTGCAAACACAGATTATCATTAGCAGAGAGGTTTGATTGCACAATAAATGTAATGCACTTGAATCACCCCGAACCACCCTACCCCCCCACCACCACAGTTCATGGAAAAACTGTCTTCCATGAAACTGGTCCCCCCTGGTGCCAGAAAGGTTGGGGACCACTGCTCTAGTACTTGCACCCCCCCATATGGTAACCTGAGCCCTACTTCATAGTTGGGGCACTTGGCAGCCCTAAGGCCAGGTGACTAAATTTGGTCAGTGGGAAGTAAGTTACCACCTGGCTCCTTCCAGGAACCTACCTTAAGGGACAGTGTGTCCCTCCACTTTGCCCCTTCTTTTTGTCCCTTTCCCATCTTGCTGTCTGGAATGTGGATGCCACCCTCTTAGACCTTGAAGCTGAGGTCACATGTGAATGGGGTTGTGCTGGGCTCCCTGAGCTTTTACCCGAGCAAGAAGTTTCTCTTGTTTAAGCCACTCATATTTGGATTTCCTGTCACCCTCAGCCAAACCTAATTCTAACTAGTGTAGGTTCCAATCTCTGCTAGGCAAGTTCAGCTTTATCTTATTTAAAACTCTTAACAATCCTGTGAATGGGGTATTTTTGTTCTCTTTTAGTGGCTTAGGAAACTGAGGTTAAAGAAAAATTAAGTAACTTGCCTACACTCTTTCCAGCCAGAGCCAGCATTTGAATCCAAGCCTGATCTTTCTGATTTCAGATCTCCAAGAGTTTAATCCTTGCTTTAGTAATGAACATGAAGGTTAAAGAAGGGCATGTGGCACATGGTTTTGTAACATTCACATTTTGTTGGCAGAGCCCCAATTTTGTGGATTTAAAAAAAAAGACGTTGGGTTTTTCAGAGAAATTCATTTGTGGCTTTTTAAAGTGACAAACATGTTAACTGTATTTCAGTCAATATTTATCAGAAAAACTTTGTTTTTAATTTCAAAGAAACCTGTATTCCTCTAATTTTCAGTATTGCCATTCACTCATTAGGAGACTTCTATGAAAAGAGAATAATTGGAAGTGAGACTGTGGTTCAATTTCTTTAGTCATATCTACATTGAAGAAAAATTCAAGAAAATTTGGAATTTTTTAAGAATTCTTACTATGCAACAACTCCAGAATGTTCCCAATATTTATTACATGATAACGTAGAAATTAGCATGATAGTGGAATGAAGGTTATGCGTTGTTTCGACTGTCACATGGAAGCAGCCTCTGCAGCCATTGTTTCTGGAAAATTTAGATATAGGAAAACAGAGACCTGAGATGGCCCTGTGCTGTGCAGCTGAGGCCTGGAAGGTTGGGTGGTGGGGAAGAGGCTGGCAGCTGAGACCCGGCAGGCAGGTGGGGCCCAGCGGGTCTGGGGAGGCCGGTAAACTGGGCCCAGTGCAAACAACCAGTTGGCAGCAGAACCTGCCGTCGAGATGGGGATCTTGACCTGCAGCCAAGGCTCCTTCTCTTGGTGCCCTGAGTGACCCTGCAAGTCCATCCATTCTTGTCCTCAGAGTGGAGCATTTAATTGGTTAGCACAGCAGTCTCCAAGTGTATTTCTGGGAACACCAGGTCCGTGGGATTTGTCATATGAAAAAGGATGCCGTGGCATGTAAATTTGGGAAAATGCTGTGCTCTAGCACTATCTTGAAGATTCACAGTGCACAGTTAGCACTTTGAAAGTCTACGATGTTGAGAAATCTGTTTAACTTTATCTAACCCATTTTATGAAATTTACTTGAAAATGGAAGTTGAATCTTTTAAAAAAAATTTAATGACCTATGGAACTACTTCACGAATCTTCTAACAGTTAACAGTGCTTTCAGAAAGAGTGCTATTGTCTGAGTAGGTTGAGTTGCACAGAAAAGGCAAGATTTGAATCTAACAGCCTGGGACTTTCTTGATGTCTTCCTTGCTCTTATTTGGCAGTCCATATTCTCTAAAGTTCAGCGCACTTGCTGGTGCACGTTTCGTAGAAGCAAAGCTTTAATGCTTAAAAGGCCCTTTGAGGTCATTCTGCCTCCTCGCTTGCTGGTTGAGGATGCTAATACTTGTTAAGTCACTTGCCAAAGGCCAAACAGCCAGTAAATGAAGATGCTGGGACGGAATGTGCCATGAGTCAATTTGTAGTGCAAATGACTTGAGTTAGTTCCTTATTTTCAAGACTTTCTTAGTGATATCTCCAGATTGGGATGGGATAAGGACAGAAGCGTTGGTGTTTGATTTCCTGCCAAGGCATGAGTAAAATGAGCAAAAGAGGGGGTGCCCTTAGCCTAGATGGTGCTTAATAACAGGACCACAGCAGAGGAAGTATGAATACAGATCAGCACTGTTCTGAATAGTTATTTTATTTGTGCAACTAAGAGTAACTTAAAATAAGCTCCCATTGCAAGAGAATGCAGAAAGTGAGTTCCTTCTGAGTGATTCCTGTGCAGTGAAGTAAAGAACTAAACAGACCATATTGTAGCTATTGCCATATTTTCCGGGGTGAAAGCTGCCTTGAGCCTGTCAGTGCACGTTAGCTGCAGGAGGTAATGCTTGTCTGTTTTTCACAGTGTTAAAGGTTCGAAAGCATATTTTTGGAACTTTTTACAAGGCCCATGATATTGACATCATTAAGGTCCAAATTAATTTAAACTTTTGTCTAAAATTAAAATTTTGCTTTAATTTAGATTTTCTTTCTTTTATGTTGAGGTTAGTAGACCCCCGCTCATTGATTAGTATATGAACTTGGATCATTTTATTGTTGTGAGTAGTTCTTTTTCTGTTTTATTTATTGAGTGTCAGAATCTATCACCTGTCCTGCATTTTTGTGGAGTTAATCTTGAGTGTTTTTCTTACTTTTTATGAAATGCTATCTGTAGTCTTCTAATGAAACACTATCTGTTATAACCAACGATTTCTGTTGATGTGTGTACTTTTGAAGTTACTGCATTCGGAATGAAAGCTGTACGTCTGTTCTCAAAATATAAGTATATTAGGTTTTCTTCCTGATAGCCTGGACGAAGGGGAAAAAATCGTGAGGTTGTAGCATTGCCCTGTTTCTATTAAATAAGTCAGGAAAATTCCTATAATAACAAACCCTGGGGCATGGTTTCCAAAGTCCAGTCCTTGTAGGAGCCTCTCGTCTCCCGTAGAATAAAGACGAGAAGATTTGTCTCAGCAACCAGACAATAGAAATCGATGTCTGTTGAAACTCTGAGAATAAGTGTAAATGAAACCAAACATGCAGAAGATGACAAAATAAGTCTTATTTCTAAAAATAAGGAGTTTTCCCCATGGCTGTAGACCTGAGGGCTTTTAGTAAGTAATAATGAACATTTACAGCAACTGGAATTTGAGTCAGGTAAGTTTTCTCTTATTTATGCCATCAGAGTAATTCATGAGGGCACAGCATTTTAGAGGCTCTTTCTGAGGCAGAAAATGTCTATGATTTTTGTCAAATAAGTAATTATTGATGTAGTTGAGGATTTTATAATTTGGAGAAGAAAATTCTTTTTTCGCACACGCGTATTAATTTTCTGTCTGTTGAACTGGAGCCAGAGAGAGGCGAACTCACAGAGCACTTCAGCTCTCTTTGTGCTCTCAAGGCTGGGCCCCCACCTGGTGTGCTCGATATACTGCTGGAATATCCAGTCACCTCCTGAGGCACTCTTGAAAACACAATGCATGCATGGCAAAATGTTTTTTGATTTTTCCTCTCGTGTCTTTGTCCACAGTTTAATTAATGTATTTATTATACTCTAATGTAGTACTATGATTATTTACTTATATATCTGTCTCCCTTTCTAAACAGTGACTTCCTTACGAGCAGGGTCTAGGTTGTCCTCATTTTGTGTTTTACGTGGGGCTAAGACAATAGCTGGAACAGAATAGGTCTTTAGTAATTGTTTATGGAACTGGACTTCTCCATATAATAAAATAGTGCTTTAGAATTTCTTTTCATTATAGCAAAGTGATTTTGTCTTTTTTATATTTTTAATTATCATGGATATATAATAGTTGTATATATTTATAGGGTACATGTGATGTTTTGATACAGGCATACAATGGGACTTAATCAAATCAGGGTAATTGGGGTATCTGTCACCTCAGCATTTATCAGTTCTTTGTGTTAGGAACTTTCTAATTCTACTCTTTCAGTTATTTTAAAGTATGTATACCCTAACTTATTGTTGACTGTAGTCACTTTGTTGTGCTCTCAAATATCGTTCATTCTGTCTAACTTTGTGAATACATTTTTACACCCATTAACCATCTCCACTGTATACCCCCCTTTCCACTACCCTTCTCAGCTTCTGGTACCCATCATTCTACTCTCTGTCTCTGTGAGATCCATTATTTTGATATTTAGCTCCCACATGTGAGTGAGAACATGTGAGATTTGTCTTTCCGTGCTTGGCTTATTTTACTTAACATAGTGGTCTCCAGTTCTATCTCTGTTGTTGCAAATGGAAGGATTTCATTCTTTTTTATGATTGAATAATATTCCATTGTATAAATGTACTACAATTTCTTTATCCATTCACCCACTGATGGACACTTGGATTGATTCCAGATCTTGGCTATTGAGAATAGTGCTGCAATAAACATGGGGGTGCAGATATCTTTTTGATACACTGATTTCCTTTCTTTTGGATATATACCTAGCAGTGGGATTACTGGGTTATATAGATGTATTTTTAGTTTTTTGAGGAACCTCTATACGGTTCTTCATGGTGGCTACGCTAATTTGCATTCCTGTCAGCGGTGTGCAAGGGTTCCCCTTTCTCCACATCCTTGTCAGCATTTGTTATTGCCTGTCTTTTTTTATAAAAAAGGGATGCCAGGGTTTATGTTGGAACTCTTTGGGAAGGTAATTATTGGTAAGATGAACCAAGGAAAAGGGGCACTATAGCAATGAGGACAAAACCATGAGAGAGGAAAGGTGGAAATGGAAAATGGTTCTGGCAGACAAATCTATATTTAAGCCCAGGTAACTGGATATTTCCAAGGATTAGGTAGCAGAACTTTTGAGATAACCATTATTTTAAGAATTATTTCACCATTGTTTCACCATTTTTGAAGGACTGTAGCACTTTTCACCATCATTTTAACATGATTTTTTTTCATCAGCTCAGAGCCTAAAATGGTTTTGGCGGCAAATCTATGTTGAGGCCCAGGTAACTGGATATTTACAAGAAGTCTTTTTGATAAAAGCCAGTTAAAATGGGGTAAGATGATATCTCATTGTAGTTTTGATTTGCATTTCTCTGATGACTAATGATATTGAACATTTTTTCATATACCTGTTGGCCATTTGTATATCTTCTTCTGAGAAATATTGATTCAGATCTTTTGCCCATTTTTTAATTGGATTATTTGATTTTTTTTCCTATTGAGCTATTTGAGCTCCTTATATATTCTAGTTACTAATCTCTTGTCAGATGTGTATGTAGTTAAATATTTTCTCCCATTCTGTGGGTTGTCTCTTTGTTGACTGACTCATTTTCTGTGTAGAAGCTTTTTAGCTTGATGTGATCCCATCTGTCCAATTTTGCTTTGGTTGCCTGTGCTTTGGGGGTATTTCTCAAGAAATCATTGCCCAGACCAATGTCCTGAAGCATTTCCCCAATGTTTTCCTTTAGCAGTTTCATAGCTTCAGGTCTTAGATTTAAGTGTTTAATTCATTTTGATTTGAATTTTTAATATGGTGAGAGATAAGGGTCTAGTTTGAATCTTCTGCATATGGATGTCCGGTTTTCCCAGCACCATTTATTGAAGAGACTGTCCTTTCCCCACTGTACGTTCTTGGCACTTTTGTCAAAGATAAGTTCGCTATAGATGTGTGGATTCATTTCTGGGTTCTCTATTCCATTCCATTGTTCTATGTGTCTGTTTTTATGCTAGTACCATGCTGTTTTTGTTACTATAGCTCTGTAGTATAATTTGAGGTCAAGTAATGTGATTCCTCCAGTTTTGTTCTTTTTGTTCAGGATGGCTTTGGCTATTCTGGGTCTTTTGTGGTACCATATATATTTTAGGATTTTTTTTTTCTGTTTCTATGAAGAATGTCATTAGCATTTTGATGGGGATTGCATTGAATCCATAGATTGCTTTGAGTAGTATGGACATTTTGATAACATTGATTCTTCCAATCCTTGATCATGGCATATTTTTTCATTTCTTCATGTCATCTTCAGTTTTCCACCAGTGTTTTATAGTTTTCGTTATAGAGGTCTTTCACTTCTTTGGTTAAGTTTATTCCTAGGTATTTTGTTTTATTTGTAGCTATTATAAATGGTATTACTTTCCTGTTTTTTCCTCAGATTGCTTACTATTGACATATAAAAATGCTACTGATTTTTGTATGTTGATTTTATATCCTGCAACTTTTCTAAATTTGTTTATCTGTTCTAATAGTTTTTCTAGTATGGAGTCTTTAGGTTTCTTCCGATGTAAGATCATATTGTCTATAAACAAGAATAATTTGACTTCTTTCTTTCCAATTTGGATTCCCCTTATTTCTTTTTCTTGTCTGATTGCTCTAGCTGATTTTGTCTTTTAAGACTTAGAAGTATTAGGTTGTTCACACATTTTTACTGCCATGTGAGTTGTATTTAACTCGTGGTAGTTTTGAGCCTGGGGCCTTGTGAAGCATATGTAACTCACATGTCTCTTCACCTTGGGAGCCGCGAGAACTGTTTTTCAAGTTGCATGTAACTCATACATAGAAAACAATAAAAAATAAAAATTTTTCATTAAATTAGAAAGAATCATTTTGTTTTTGAAGTTTTTATTCTATTTTAGTAATAAAACACTGTGGCCCCAAGGAAAACATTTTTTTTCCCTAGTGTGGCAGTCAGTGTTTTAAGTATGAAATGTTCAATTTCCTTAAGTACTAAGTTTGTCAGTTGATATCTACGACATTTCACTTTGACACTTCTTGTTTTATTTTTATTGTGAAGGTACATCCTCAGTCTTTCAAATGCATGTTTTGGCTTGTGGTTATCTTTCAAAAAATTTTTAGAGCAATTTTTATGAAACCATGGATAAGTCAAAAATTCATGTTATTTTCGAATATGAGTTTCGTTGTGGAACCAATGCAGCACAGACAGCTCAAAATATCAATGAAGTGTTGGGAAGGATGTGACTAATGAATGCACAGTATGGTGATGGTGTCAGAAGTTCCATTCAGGTGATTTTAATTTTGAAAATGAGCCATGTGGGTGACCAGAGACCAGGGTGGATAATGGTGAGCTGAAAGCTATAGTGGAAGTGAATCCATCTCAACCTACGTGTGAATTAACAGCAAGGTTGACATTACTATTCTGATAATATTGGACCATTGGAAACAAATGGGCAAGGTAAAGAAGCTGGATAGATGGGTTCCACGTGAATTAAACAAGCATCAGAAGAGAAATTGTCTTGAAGTTTGCCTTTCTTTGCTGTCACAACATAAGGGCAAACCATTTCTACACCATATTGTTACATGTGATGAAAAATGGTTTCTTTTTGACAGTCACAAGCGTTTGGCACAATGGTTGGATAAAGATGAAGTGCCGAAACACAGGCCAAAACCAAATATTCTTCCAGAAAACCTAATAGTGTCTGTTTGGTGGTCCAGCACTGGTATTATTCACTACAGCTTCATGAAACCTGGTCAGTTGATTACAGCGGATGTCTGCTGCAACCAATTCGATGAAATGATGAGGATGCTTGTGATTAAACAGCCAAGATTGGTCAATAGAGAGAGGCCAATCCTCTTGCAAGACAACACTCAATCGATCACACATCACACAAACAACACTGCTTGAACTGCAGAAGCTGGCCTCGGAAACTCTCTGTCATCCACTGTATTCACCAGACCTTGCACCAACTGACTCTCACTTCTTCCAGGCTTTGGACCCCTTCTTGCAAGGAAAAATATTCAATTCTCAACAAGCTGTGGAAAATGTCTTTCATAATTTCATCGCCACTCACTCTCTAGGTTTCTTCGTTGCTGGTATAAACAAGCTACCATTAAGATAGCAAAACTGTGTTGATAGGTCGGTAGGTGCATGGTTTGATTACTTGTACTGGTTGTTTGAGAGGTAATAAACCACATTTTTGATTCGAAATTGAACATTTCATATTTAATGACGTAATAACTCACTATCAGAACTGAAAAAATTCATGATAGTATTTTTTATTGATTTTATGAATCTAGTGGACTCTTTAATCTTTGCAAAAATTAAGATGTATCATACTGATACTACATCTTAATATTTTATTGTATAAATAACTGTATATTTTGTGTTACTGATTGTGTGACGAAACTGAGACTCTAAAGTTTGTGGGTAGGAGACTGAAGAAGAAACCAATACAAGATTCTTCTTTGCTTTGTAAATGTATGTCTTTAGGCCATCATGGAATGAGGTATTTTCTCAGATTAAGTTCTCCTGAGAGAGACAGGAATGCCAGAGCACAGTGGTTTATTTGGAAGGTGAAGGAAGCATCGTGAGGGGAGTAGGGGAGTGAGATAGGGAAGCAGCCAGTAAAGTGTGTGCTGTTAAGAAAGTTACCACTGGGCCATTGGAGCCTAACTTTGCTGAGAACTCTGGGAGCCTCAGATTTACCCCCCTGGGGGGTGTAGAAGCTGGATTATTTACACATCAGCTCTGGCCAGTCACTGACTGAGAGCCAGTCAGCAGTAGGGTCCTGGCATTGATTTCATTACTCTGCCTGCCATGTGGGTCCCCATCCATGCTCGTGGCCCAGCAGAGTGATGCCGCAGCTGGCCACCAGGGGAAAGTCCAGCAGAAAACACAGAAACAAGGCCCAGACAGTAGGGGTGGCCAGGTGGTGTCAGTTACAGGTATAGTTGCGCGATTGCTCATTTGACATTTCAGTCTCAGTCCTTTGAATCATGAATTATCCAGATAGAGATTATTTGAAACGGATTTAAAAATTAGAGGAAAATACTTAAGCACAATATTTTCTACTATTTGAACTTGGGTAATTCTCCCTCCAAAAGGGAGGGAAGGTTTGTGAAAGATCATTTTGACTGAGTAGATCTTAATTTTTACAACCCCCTGCTTGAACTTCCGTACTTGACCACTTAATTTGTCTTTGAATTGCTCTAGTGATTATGAGGTTCTTCCTTATATTGATCAGAAATCTGCCTGTGTTCCTGCTTTTATCTTAAACCCTATTCAAGGAGCAAGGTATAAACCACACTGTGAAGCTCTGTACATTCTCATGTAAGCTTCAGAACAAGCTTGGCAGGTAGGTATCATCTTCTTCCCTTTTAAAGACAAGGTGACTGAGACTGAGGGACTGAAGATTCTAAATTAGAGACAAAATGATTTACCAAAGTCATGGCTGACTCTGCATCTGCAGTGGTTTCTCAGCATGAAAAGGGAAGCCAGTGACGCTCACTGCTGTGCAGAAAATCTTCATCTCCCTAAATCCAAACTGTTCCTTGAAATAGAGTAGGAGGTAGGGAAAGAAAGGTTTTCTTGTCACATGCATACCTGTTCCCTCTCTCCTCTTATTTGGAAATGTCACCAAACTTTAAGTAGGAGTTCTCGTGTAATCTGGTTAATTGTAATCTATTAAGTGGGTCTCCTTGGTCTGTAGTGGTCATTGAGTGTGTGTAGGGAAATGAAATGATACGCACACTGCACATGTACATGTTAGGTCTCTCTGCATCACAGAGTAAGGACTCAGTGACTATTTGTTGACTTTTGAGGCTTCACATGGGCCTTTGAAGTAGGGAGGTTCGGGGGGTGGATATGTGGAGTGCTGTGCACAGCCTGCACCTAGCTACAGGGGTCCTGAGACTGGGTTGCATTGAGGCAGCATAGCTAGAAGGTAGTAACTGATGATCCCTGATCAAAAGAGGGAGGCAGAGTCACAGATAAAAGCCAAGGAGTGTTAAGGATGAAGCACAAAACTGCAAGTGGAATGCCTGGGTGGAAGGTCAGAAACCAGCAGGAATTGGAATGAAGACTAGATTCCAACTCAGGGAGCGATTCTGGGCAAGTGGCATAGGACTGAGGTTGTATGGTGAGGTTTAGTATGATCACATCCTCCATCCTGCCTTTCCACTTCCAGATTTATGCCCTAGAGAATCATCGGAACAGGTGCATAAAGAGCCAAGTGCAAGAGACACTACCACTTAACTTTTATGGACGCAGATATAAGTATCAAAAATACAAATGCATCCATGGGATTGATAAACGCTAAATTCAGGATAGTGCTTTGAGCCCATTTTTCTTGTTAAAGCATGATTTTGAACAGGACTACCAATTTGGAAGTCGTCTTTAGAGGTGACGCTGTCCAGGATCGTGTTCTCAGTTAACAGACAGGGGTTTTATGTGTTTGTGTTAACTAGCTCATACGGCACTGATAGAAATACTGGGCTGGAAAGACTTACAGAGAACATCAGGTCTCTCCTTGTGTAGCTGGTGAAGCCAAGACGCAAGGATGGAAATTCCAGGTTACTAGTGATAGGACTGGGAATGGGAATCAGGTTTTTCTGACTGCCAGTCCAGCACTCCCTCTACAACACCATGTGCCCTCTCCTAATCAGCGATCTTCTCTGTAAATTTGTGTCACTGGGATCGTCCACTGTTGGCACTTTGGAGGAGTCCAGTGCTTTAAGTTTGCACACATCACCAGGCCTTGAGTGCATTTTCCTTGTGAAAATATTAGGGTCTGTCCACATTTCTTTTTTCCTTTCCAGATTTTTTATGAGTGTGCCCCCGCTTTATATAGATCATTTGTTCCTGAAAAACCTTTGTAGGAAACATTCTTTAAAAGTTGTCAATAATTAAATAATTTCAATGGGGAACAGTTTAGTGGTACAGAGCCCCCAACCTGGCATCCATTTATGTTATCACAACACTAAATTCCTTAAAATTTGACATACTTGCTTCAAAAATTAGCATAGTTAGCATGACCTAAAAGGCATGCCCCTCTCTGTGACATGGCTCTTTATGTGCTTTTGTGGAGCCTGTTTGTGACCATTGCACGCCTCGAGTTTAAGACCACAGCCAAAAGCAAGAAACATCGTATTTCTGTAACAAAATATCAATGTGTGTTTTTTTTGTTTTTTTTGAGACAGAGTCTCACTCTCTTGCCTAGGGCAAGTGCCGTGGCGTCAGCCTAGCTCACAGCAACCGCAAACTCCTGGGCTCAAGCAATCCTACTACTGTCTCAGTCTCCCGAGTAGCCGGGACTACAGGAATGCACCACCATGCCCGGCTAATTTTTTCTATATATATTTTTAGCTGTCCAATTAATTTCTTTCTATTTTTGGTAGAGACGGGGTCTCGCTCTTGCTCAGGCTGGTCTCGAACTCCTGAGCTCAGAACGATCCGCCCACCTCGGCCTCCCAGAGTGCTGGGATTACAGGCGTGAGCCACCGCGCCTGGCCCCAAAATATCAATGTTTCTTAAATTCTGTTTGATGGAAAAACAATCAAATAGAACAATGTAGACACAATACATCACTGAAAACAATTTTTTTAGGTTTAATGCTTGAAATTACCAGAGTTGTGAACTAGCCAACCCCAAGTACTCTGAGATGAGAACTCCTGTGCAGTGTGCTCCAGCTCTCAGACCACCGTGACATCCACTGGTGACTCTTGTCCTATGGTACTCAGCTACCCTTCAAGCGATTGATAGCCAAATAGTTCTTAAGTGCTAAGAAATGTCACATACTGAAAATAGGGGTATTGGAAGAAACTACCTGTGAAACTGAAATCTCTGGACTCAAGTGGGAGTATGGGTGTATTTGATAAGGAAACAGACACTGTAGTGTGCGTGTTTGTGTATATATCTGTGGGGGGTGGGGAGGTTAAAGGAAAAAAGAGAAAAGGAAACCAGCATGTTAGAATTTCTTAAGGATGCATGGGCAGGTCAGCTCCATTCTCCCATTCCCCTGCCTTCTCCTCACCTCTGAGACATGGCACTTAGGTGTGATTTCATTCACAGCCACAGAGCTTTGTGGCACAGAAGGAGAGACTGATAGATTGTTTAGCTCGCTTGTCACCAGTGGTTAGTGATGTCCAACGTCCTGTTTGTAGATAGTAAAAAAGAAAAGTAATCAGAGTTTGTTAGAGCTGAAAAAAAGTGGCAAAATTTGGATTGTAAAGGACCATCCTTTAGTATTCTTTAGTCTTCTCCTATCCCAGGTGTGCTTAAAACTTAGATGACTTCTCCTAGCCAAAGAAATCGTCCCTTACCTGGCTCTGCCCGGATATGCTGAAATACATTATTGGAATACTTCTGTTCCCTTCAGTGTAATGCTACTATAATGCCTAGGATGGTTTGGGTGTAATTCCGTCTGCAGTTGAGGAATGAGGTAGATGGTCTACATAATTCGATTTATAGTAATTTTCAGAACATGAACCATACAAAAGTAAAAACAAAACTTCAGATAATTTCAGAGTAAAAAACACCTATTTCATGAGGACAAGCGAGAAGCTGATTCGTCGTGTGTGTTCGAACACGATGGTCCTGAAGTGGTGCGTTCAGATGTCTCCTCCGCTTTTCTCCCTTTTGTCAGCAGATGGCGTCTTGCTGTTTCCGATCTCTCCTCTGCTTCCTGTGCCTTTTTATTCCCTTCCTCCCTCCTGTCCCCCACACCCTTGGCAAACATTTGTCACGAGGATGGATGCTGTTATAAAAAAGCCTCCCTGTGACATGCTGTCTTTTCAAAGGACAAGAAGAAAAGGAGGAAACAGGTTTTCATTGCTTAAGGCACATTACAACTGGCTCGTTTTCTCTAACACATTTACTAGACAAGCACTTGTTTTCCTTTAGAAGCGGATCTGGTATTTTATTTTAACAGTTAAATTTGCCTTTATATTTTTGTTGTTGTTTTACATGTAGATGATTGTTGTTGTTTCTCTTTCAGGTTAGATGGGCACCGTTTGTTAACTTTACCTTTTTTTAATACAAAGGTATTTTCTAAAGGTAAATTCTTTGATATATAGATAAAGTCGATTTAAATGGATTTGTATTCAGTTTTGAGAGTAAAACTAATAAGGCAGTGATTTGGGCTAGTTACCTTGTGATGGACACAGAAAGTACTTTATAATTGGGCAGAGAATACTTACAATTTAATGGAAGATTGTTAGTGACTGGAAGAGGATTTCATTAACATGTATTGTAAAACTGGACTGCATGTGAAACAGTGTGTTTGAGCTAATTATTAATAACTATTCTAAGAAATACTATGAACTCCACCCCATGTCCCTTCTTTCCCATCCTTTCTCAAGTAAATATTTATTGAATATTCCCAGAATGAATAGGGTGCCGTGGCGTCAGCCTAGCTCACAGCAACCTCAGACTCCTGGGCTCAAGCGATCCTCCTGCCTCAGCCTCCCCAGTAGCTGGGACTACAGGCATGTGCCACCATGCCCGGCTAATTTTTTTTTCTATATATTTTTAGTTGTCCGATTAATTTCTTTCTATTTTTTAGTAAAGACGGGGTCTCGCTCTTGCTCAGGCTGGTCTTGAACTCCTGAGCTCAAACAATCCGCCCGCCTCGGCCTCCCAGAGTGCTAAGATTACAGGCATGAGCCAGCGCGCCCGGCCGTTAAATTTATTCTTAAGTGCATTGGCTCTTAAATCAGGCCTGGAGTTGAATCCAATCTCTGCTATTTACTAGCTCTGTGATTTTGGCCAAGTGTTAACCTTTCTAAATTTCAGTTCTCTAACCTGCAAAATGGGGAGGATGATGACTATTCGATAGAGACTTTGTGAAGATAAAAAGCAACAGTGTAGGTAAAACATACTGCCGGGGACACAGTAGGTGCTCAGTAAATTTGAATGTGTATCCACATGCCCTTCCAGGACACATGCATATACACACATACATACAGAGTGTATGTGCAAGGTGCTAGGCACTAGAAGAAAGACAAACCACACAAGTCCTATGCTCATGTTGCTTAAAGAAGAAATAAAACCACATGAGGTAGAAAATGATGGCACTGTTGGAGCAGCAGAGATGGAGTGCTGGGAGTTGACTTCTTTCTCCCAGAAATGACTCTTAGGCAGGGTATGGTTTATGGAAGATTTTAATGCAAAAGGTGGCAGTTGTGCAGAAAGCAGAACAGTGGGTAAGGCTTGAATGGGTAGAGTTGGAGGTGAGAGAGGCAGAGGAATATTTTAAAAGATTTTTATTTGTCTTTTCAAGAACCACTTTATTGTCGTACAGTGGAATTTTCTAGTGAGAGGCTGAGATCGGAGATGAATATCCCTACTGGTCTGTGAGTGGTTTTCATATAGACTTGCCAGGCGCCCGTATGGGCTCTTAGGTGGCTTACTCTCTTTGGTCCGATTGTGGTAGCTGTCATGTTGGAAATGAGGAAATAGGTTGGCAGCAACTTTACCAGGACCCCAACTTTGGTAGTTTATAGCACAGTGTTGGGTGTACTTCCCATGGATATGGAGTAGGGGAAAATTAACTTGGTAACCATCTCTAAGCAAGAAGCTTTTCAGCTTAATGGTGAAATAATCACGTATAATACAGCTCTCTAGTTTTTTTTTAATATACAGCCTTTTAAAAATACTTTGAAGTAGATAGGGAATAAGAGAATCAAGCACTGGTAAGCCATCCAAAAATTATATACAGTGTTTTATGTTTGTTCGACATTGTGTCATCCAAATTCAAGTGTGGACCTTAGTCTGCAGTCTCCAGTCTATAAAGTTCACCTCAATTGGCACAAAAATCTGCTCAGACTAGTAAACTAGTAAGTAATGGGGTGAGGTTTATACTCTCTATTCATAAGTTGAAAATCGTCACAATGAGGAAAACACTAACACCCACAAACAGTAATGTAGTGGAGTCCTTAAGTAAGGGCCATATAACTGCAGTCTCCTGAGTTTCCTCAAATATTAAGAATGGTTTGAGTGTGGCTGGGTTGTGGTTTTCACCCCCGGCCTTTCCTCAACCACAGCATAGCTCTGCTGCTCCACGGAGAACCTTCAGGAGCTGGGGAAGGGTGCCACCCTGCTTGGGGTCCGGGGGTGCACACCTCATCTACTCTGCATCTATAAAATAGAGGATAGATTTCTGTGTAGAAAGACATCGAGTGGAAATTGCATCCCACCACCGTCACTGCATTGACTTTGGTGTATGCATTCGGCATGTCTTGTAGAAGCGAAGTTCCAGTGACCTCACTACTGATGCTTTAGCCAAGAAAGGCTGGTCTCTCTTCCTCCTCTCTTTCACCTTCAAATGCCTCCCCATCTCTTACACTGTTAAATAGGAAATTTGGAGGTATTTCTTTTTCCTCAGGTTCAGCAACCCCATTTTGATTGTAAGCCAAAGTTAGAAGGTTCAGTGATAAGACCTCTGACAGGTTAGATTGCTGGTCCTATCAGTTACTAAGATCAGGATGAGCTGAAGACTTCTGTTTACTCACCGGTGATATTAGGCTCATAGACCTGTTTGACCAGAGAACATAGATTCTTAACCTGGAGTCTATAGGTCTTCCTTAAAACTATATCTGTAGTTAAGTGTTTCTGGGACCTTTATCATATTTTGGATTTTCAGAGGGAATTTCCCCCTCGCCCAAATGAAGAAATCTCTGCCTTAGAAGTTATTGTGAAGTTGATAAGAGATAATAGAAAATGATATAATAATGTGAAAAGTGGCATTATTTCAAGTAGATTATAATTATTCCCTACTTAGACTGTTTAATTAATCTTTAAACTCTTTTGGAACTCCCCGATAAATCCATTTTTGCAAAATCTTCCTCCCTGCCTACATCCTCCCATCTCTCCCTTCTTTCCAGTTGCAGAAGATCGAGAATAGAAACTTGAGTACCATTTTCTAGGCTTCAGCGGTTACAAACCTTTGGTTCTATCCCAGGTATACTTTTCCTGTTGTTCATATGTTCCCAACTTCTGCTAATGCTTTGTTATTTGAAACTGACTTTAATTTCCATAATATTCTTCTGATTGCTTTTGCCTTAGTGTTATTTCAGCCCTATTTCTTTCTTTATGGAGAAAAGATGAATTTTTCTTTTATCAGTAAGACTAAACAATTAATCCAATCCTGTGAAAGAGACACCTTCCATTACTTACCCCTGATTTAAACTTACTAAATGTTCTTTTGAGTCTGAGCTTATCTTTTGTGGTCATAACCAGAAAGTGGAAAAAAATCTAGTAAATAAATCTAGATTTTTTTCGTAAGTCTCTTGCATTCTAAGCCAGATACAGTTTCTCAGCCTTTTGGATTATCTATTACTGTATAACATACCATCTTAAAACTTACTGGATTAACAGAACTATCATTTTATTTGCTCGTAAGTCTATGAGTCTGAGCTGGGGCTCAGCTAGGTGGTGGTTCTGCTGGTCTCTCTGATTATCCACAGTGGCTTCCAGTACGATAGAGGCTGGGGCTGAAATATCCAAGATGGTTTACTCACATGTCCAGTGCCTTGATGGGGACAGCTGAGAGCTTTTGTGTGGTTTAGTCTTCTTCATATGGTAGAATGAATATCATGCTATTCTGAGAGGACAAGCCCCAGTATGCAGGCACTTACCAAGCTTCTGCTTGCATCATGCTTGCTTGCTAATGCCCCATTGGTCCAGCCCAGAGTTGGTATGGGAGGGCATGACACATGGGTGGGGTTACCAGAGAGCATGGTTCATTAGGGACCACCAAAATAATATGCCACGCTAGTATACAAGTAACTCATGAAACACTTTTAGTGAATGGGCGACTTAAATTTTCAGTGCACTGTAATCTGTATTTCTTCCCTGACATAGCTACTTTTTAAGGTTAATATGCATTCAAATGCTCCCCTTTATCGATTTATTTATTTATTCATTTATTTAGATAATCTTGTTTTTTCCTGGTGTTCCCAGTCCATGCGCATTACTTAAAATTTTTTTGAAATTTGAAAGTACAGAATTTTTATGTAATTCAGGCTTTTTTTTTAACTTTAGCGGTTAAAGAAGGTATCCTGTTTTTTGCAAATATCTATACGTTTTACCTAATGGTAAATCCTAAATATTCTTCCTTTTTACTTAGAACCTCTCTGAGCATCTAAGACTAGAGGAAATAAAGTTCATCTTTTGTTCTAGGAAGCTCAGGTTTAGAAATCTAAATTAGAAAACAGATGAAAGAAGCTTGAGGTGATTGAGTAGAGGGTGCGATTTTTGTTATAAAAGTATGTTTCTGTTTTACAAGTTTTATTTATAACTCCTCATTAATATATTTAAGAATTTCATATTGGATTAGAGCCTACCAAAAAAAGAATATATATAAGAATTTGTTAACTCACTATTGATTACTTGACATGGTAGAGAAAGGATGGTAAAAGGTGAAATAGAATTTTTTAATTTTTTGTTTTAGTTTAGGATTTTTTTTTTTTTTAATTGAGACAGAGTCTCGCTCTGTTGTACGGGCTTGAGTGCCAGCGTCAGCATAGCTCACTGCAACCTCAAACTCCTGGGCTCAAGCAATCCTTCTGCCTCAGCCTCCCGAGTAGCTGGGACTACAGGTACACGCCACCACGCCTGGCTAATTTTTTGTGTTTTTAGTAGAGACAGGGTCTTGCTCTTCCTTAGGCTGGTCTCAAACTCCTGACCTCAAGTGATCCTCCTGTCTCATCCTCCCAGAGTGCTGGTATTACAGACGTGAGCCACCACACCCGGCCAGTTTAGGATATTTTTTAAAGTTCTAGGAGTTGCTGTCATTTGAGGACAGTCAGTAAGCAAATAATAAAAACAGCATCAATGGTTTTAAAATATAACAAGGAAATCGTTGGCTATGACACAGCTCGTCTGGAGGCAGTCTTCTACAGATTGATAAATATCGAGTCGTTTTTCCAGGGTAATAGCCTTTCTCTTACTTTGAAATATTTAAGGAACATTTTAATTTCTGAGAAAGGTCTGGTGGATGATTAAAATCACAGAACACAGAAGCACTTCAGCACAGCACTTCTGAGTGTACTTAAGTAAGGAACTTCTCAGGCTTGGCCATGTGTGCAGATCTCCAGGGATCTGGTAGTAATGCAGATTCTGATTTAGTAGCTCTAGGTGGAGCCTGAGGTTCTTCATTTCTGATAGGCTCCCAGGTGGTGCAGGTGCTGCTATTCTACCAGCAAGGCTTTAGAGTTGGTCACCCGTCTGGAGTCTTCATCATGGGCAGGCCTCTGAGGTGAGCCCGCTCAGTCCCCTCATCCGCTGTGTGTGCCTTTCACTTTTGTCATTGATTTCCACCAGGACAAATGGAAAGCCTTTCAGCATTTTTTCACACATGCTCAAGCCATTCATCTCACATTTAGGAAATATATATTAATTTAAAACCGTCTTCTTTGAGATATGGCATTAAGTCATTTGTATAAATCTGGCCTTTGTTAATGGCTATAATTTGGGAACAAAAAAAGTTCTTTGGTTTATATCAGATTGATTAGCCCATCAGAGATTTCTTCTCAAGACCCCCATGTCTGGGTATGACAGGACATCTGCCTGTATCAGATTCTCTTTCAAAGCCAAGGTATATGGAGGGCCAACGTTTGCCAAGTGCTAGCCTAATGGAAATGGGATCGGGTGTATTCACCAGCATAACTGCATGGCTGCCCGAGTCACCCTCAGGACTTCCTCCAAACCAGGGTACCAGGAGGTGTGGCCATCCTTCCTTCACTCTGGTGGATTCGTTTCTCTGGGACTTTGTTTCTTATATGGAGTTTAAACATATCTCTGGAGGTACTGAAGACTAACCTGCTGTCAAAAAACAAAATTACAGCAAATTTAGTTTAAAGATCTAATTAGCTTTTGTTTGCTATTCTAGAATCAGGCAACACCTTGTTCTATAAAATAGAATGAAATAGAGGAAGTATTTCGATGAGCTGAGCAGAGGTTGGCTTTATGGGCAGAAAAAGGGTTGAAGGAAGCAGAAACAGTGAACAAGAAGCAGGTTAGTCATTTCAAAGTTACTTTCCTTTTAAAGGTTAAAGCAGAGGGGACTTCCTTATCATGCTAAAACTGGCCTGTTTGGGGATTGGGCTGTCATCTCTCTCTCCCCTGATTTCTTGGAACAACTTCATTTCAGCGTGCTGGCTTGACACAGCACGAGTAACTCCATTTCGATTTGGTGTGTTGGGCCTAGTGCAGGAGCTCAGTCCAAACCAGTGGCCTCCTATAAATTTTACTTACCACTGTTATTTTTTAATGCAGACTCTTCACAGTATATTCTTTTCTCCCAAACTTCCTCTTTATGGGGGGGGGGGGCATTGTAAATGCAGTCCTTATATTAATATTAATAGATCTAGGCTGTCTAAATAAACCTGCCAAAAAACAAGAATTTTTTACTTAGAAAATGTTTTTAATTGAAAAATTAAGTACTGATCTCCACCTGAGACGGTGCTGCTGTGATCTCCCATTAGTGGAACTCATGCTTGAACAGGTTTGCTCGCAGAGGCAGGTCACAGGAGTGAGGGCTTTGGAGTCAGACAGACTTGGATTTGAATCCAAGCTCTGCCGTTACTAGCTGCATGGCCTTAGGCTGAACCTGATTTAAATTTTTCTGAATCAAATTAAATCTGGTGCAGGTTCCCACTTTTAGGGTATATGGGAAGTTCACTCTCAGTCATTGCTGGGATCCCTTGCCCCCCAGAAGGGAAGAGGGACCACTGACTCTCCACCACTTGTGGTCGGCGCGGTTCGCTGTTCATGAACCTGGCCCAGTCCGTCCCCTGCGGTCCACTCAAGAGGGAGCCTCTGAGCGCTTTGCGAGGGGGTTCTCGCAGAGTGCACACCCTGTGTTCCCTGTGGTCTCCACAGGAACCCTGACATCTTCGCCTGAAATCCTATTTCCAGCAGGTGTGTGAATGGGTCAGGGCTTTGCTCTTCCTGGGACCCTAACCTTTTGCCCTCCCGGGTTTTGGGAAATGAGCCCCAGGAGTTGAGTCACTCCCTGCTTTGTTCCCACAGGCCCACAACCTTCATGCTCACATCTCGGGGAGGCTCCAGCACCTAATTCCTTCTGTCTCCTCCTCCAGAACACAGAGGTCTCAAGTTAGTTCACCCTATACCCGGAGAATGCTGCCTTTTTCCCTAAAACAACAACAAAAATCTGTATACAGCAGCAACTAACACTTATACCATGTGCTTATTACTTGGAGTCAGATACTATTCTAGAAGACCATTAAGTATCTTCGCTTTAATTAACATAACAACCCTGGATGGTATTATTCCCATTCCTGTAAGGAAATTGTGGCTCAAAGGGTTTGACAGCCTATAGCTAGTGAGTGGAAGAATCTGAATTTAACTTACATCTCTTTAGTTCCTAAAGCATGGAAACCCGGTTGCTGAGTTCTCACTCTGCCAATACCTGTGGCATTTTGGGTGTATTTGTTAAATATATTTCCCTTATCGGAGAAAATCATAGGGTAGTTGCATTCCAGAGTCCTTCCATCTAAAAAATCTGTGCTTCTATTCAAATGCTGTTTTACTTCCATCTTTTTAAGCGAGAAAACTGGTTTTCAAACCATTAACAGGACAGAGCTGCGGCAGTTCTAGGGAAGCGTAGCTCAGCGTGGGGGAGATACGCAGTGCCCATTGTTAGGAATCGGCTGCTCAAACGCTCTGGTGTGCGGAAGGAGCTTGAAAATACTTGAAAGGCCTGATGATGACAATCTTTGAAAAATCATGCAGTGTTTAAAAGGGGTCGAATACAAGAGAAAAGCAATCTTCGTCCAAATTTTAAATAAAATGAGAGATTCTGGAAGCCACCTTGATGCTCTGGCTATTGATTGTCAGTGAAATCTTAAAGCATGTAGTTAAATGGATGGATGACTTGTGAACTTTTAAAAATTAGAGTTTCAGTAGGTCTGACGAGTTCATATGTTAAGGGCGTGTTGACATATTTTGTCTTGATTTTACTAAAGCACACGATCAAGAATTCTGTGAAGATGGTGATGTATTGACTGTATTTGTGGTTCCCCTCCCTGCCTTTTTTTAATCTAACTTTAGATTCTCACCTCTACTGTACACCTATTAGAAGAGAATTACCAAGGAGAAGGCCCAGGAACACATATATTAAAAAAATCTCACATGGGTCTACTGCAGCCGATCCATAGACTAGTGTTTAAGAAACACAGAAGTTTTCAGACTTTTAGGGAGCAGTGAGTCTTTTCATAAACTGAAATCTTATATGAAACTATACCATATAAGACAGATAAAGTGGTATCTTACTAGTGTAAGTTTTTTGAAATTTACATTTATAATGTTTATTTACTGCATCATCGTTAACAATGAGGCTGTCGTCGACAATGTAAAAAATGTTAAGTCAGGTGTTGTTAACAGCTGTATTCACATTGTCTTTTGTGTTTAATAAAACTGTATACTTTGCAGTAGTATTTTAAAATGCATAGTATTTTAAGTCTGTTCTAATAGATAATTGTTTGCAAATCATAACAGGTTTTTTGTTTTTAAATAATTTGCCTAGGATCCCAGCATACTTCTCAGTTCAACCAATCTAAGGTAAGGAATATTTGTTTCAATGCTGTAACCCCGTAACTAAACTTAGGAAACAGTTGCTCACATTCCTTATCATAAATCTAGTCATACAGGAAACATCTAATTCTTAGAATAAATATTTACCTTCTCTCAAGTAGGATGTTATCACAAAGGACTTTTTACAGTGCCATGAAAACAAGGCCATACAGGTGCCCCTGAGCCTTGCCTGGCATTTAATCGAAGCCCACGCTCAGGTGTGGTTTTGCATTTGTGTGCTTGCTTCAACAACTTCAGGAGAGCAGACCGTGCATGCAGGTATTTTTCACAAGACTGAGTTGGAGCTGCAGCTTCCCTCACCAGCATCACACTTACTAGAAGTTCATGTGTGAGCACAGAGCAGACAGCAGCCTCCTGTGAGGGCTGCAAGGTTGCCTGGCCTGGACGGGTTCTTTTGGCACACATCACATCAATAGGCAGAGGTCTGTCTGCCGTGCATGAAAAGTTTGCAAATAAATCATTTCAGGGTGTTTTCTCAAATTATAGCTTGAAAATATCTAAAATATATTTGAACATCAGAAACAGATGTGTGCGGTATCCTTGGAGCACTTCCATAGGAGTCTTTTAAAAAACAGTCTTAAGATTGACTGAATGCCTGATTTTGGTTAGGAAGAATGTTTGGTTCCCTGTGGAATAGAGATGAAGTTGGGGACAACGGGTGATGCGGATGAGAAAAATAACTGCAGTTCAGAATGTGAGTTTGTGTACAAAAAGAAAGAACAAAGTACCTTTTAGTACAAACGATGTCTTCTGGCCAGAAAGTCGGGGAACATTTCCTGGAAGAAGGAATCCTCCTCCTGTATTGGAGGAGGATTTTGGGTACACAGAGGACTAGGATATCGGAATGCCAGGGAGAAGAAAAGGAGATGTCCTAGGGCACATTACCTTTTGAGAGAGTATGATTTCGGGGAAAATAATGTAGATAGCACTACCTTCTTAAACAGATAACCTTTATTAAACATATTAGCTCAATGTGCATTTTCAAATATAATCCATTAATAAGCTCAAAAAACCATTCTCGGTGCCATGGCTCATGCCTATAATCCTAGGCATGAGAGAGGCTGAGGCAGGAGGATCCCTTGAGCCCCAGGAGTTTGAGGTTGCAGTGAGCTGTGATCATGCCCCACTGCATTCTAGCCAGGGTGACAGAGCAAGACTCTGTCCCCTTGCCCTCCCAAAAAAAGACCTTTCTCTACATTCTATTATTTAAACCAGTAGGTTTCTTTCAGAGTCAGTACTGTCTTACAGTGATTTACTTGATCAGATTTAGACTTTTGAGTCGTACTTTGCCCAACTTGGCTGCCCCTTTGATACCGACATGCGTCATAAGTTTGCCCTAAACCTCACATTTGCAAGAATTACAGCCACTCATTCATTCATTTGTTCGCCCACGCTGGCAATATTGAGCAGCTATTTATGTGCCAGGTCCTGCAGAGTTCCAGGTACCCAACAGTGAACAAGTCAGAACTGGACAGGTGAATCGGATGCCTGGAAACCACCTGAAGTTCTTATCATTAAATTGTATTTAAAAAGATAACAATGCAACTTTCCCTACAAACTGATAACAGCATAAAATGTACACCTCCCAGAAGCTTTTACATTTTAACAGGATCAAAGCTTTGCCTAGAACTTCTCTGAGTGTGAATTGTGGTTTGCGTCTTGGGACTTTTCCAGCCCTACTAAAATTATATGGCTTTTTAAGCAGCAGGGTTGGTACTATCCTATCTGTACTTTAAGGTGGGGGACTGGCTCTGATAATACTCCTTTCAGGAAAGTAGCTTAAAGAAAACTCTACTGCACAGGGAAAATTAATTAGATATACTGTGACTGAAACGAGCTCTTGTTACACTTTTGTCTTTTTGAGGGGCAGGACAGCAGAGCATGGAGCTGGGGAGTATAGCGTAGGGCAAATGCACAAACTGCCCGGCTGCACTGCCTGGCTCCTGGTCCTTGGGCAAGTCCCCTACCCTCTCTGTGCATCCATTAAATAGGCTCGGTAGTGATAATAGTACCCACTTCAAAGGGCTGTTGTGAGGGTCAAATAAGTCAATGTAGACAGAGCATTTGGAATTGTGCCTGCCATAGAGTGAGCGTTCTATTAAAATTAGCTATTATTTCTTTTAACTGTGCGTTTTGCAAGTTAGTCAATTTTCTGAGAGTATACAGTAGATCTGAGGGAAGAGTGGATGTGAAGCCAGATCAAATGAGAGTGGTTAACTCCTTCTCCCCTTTTTATTCCCCACCCTCCTGCCCCACAGATCCCAGAGTTATTTGTTTTGTAAGGCTGTGACATCCTATTTAAATGTATGACCTTGAAAAATCCTGATTAAGTAGTTCTGGGCAAAGCTCTAATGGTTGGAAAATAAATCAGCCCTCCCACACATACCTGCCCAGCCAAGAATTTGTTTGCCCCAGAAACTGTGGGTGGGCGGGAATGGAAGCAAGCACACGCCCAGGCTGTGTGAACTCTCTGTTCCTGCTGGAGACTGGAGTGTCACCCTTGTCCGCAGCCCGCCACTGCTTTCTGGTCATTTCTTTCCATTCTTAATTGTAGACAAACACGTATTTTCATTTTTAAAAAAATGGTTTTTCTCTCTCTTCCCCAACGCGAAGGACTGCCCCTGACGGCCTGTTGGTTTGTTTCCCAAAGTTTGGCTCTTTATTTGCCCCTTGGTATTAGCACTTGTGTAAATTTCTGCCAAGCCTGGGAGGACGACATACAATGTACTGTGACGAACTGTAAGGCTACCTATGGGGTTCCTGAGTTTCAGGGTCTGCAGCAAGGCTCTCCGGAAGGGTCCCTGAGTGTTCTGTTGGTTCTTGTAGCCAGGAATAAAGACCTCTTGCCTTTGCACTGGGGCGTATCACAGGTACTGGCTCTTGGCCATAGCCTTAACCCTCTCCCAGTCCTGTGGGCAGGTGCAGCTGCAGGGCGTCTCCTGCTCCCCTCCTGGGGAGATTTCTGGGGGGCTTCAACACAGTACTTCAAAGAGGGGCTTGTGTACCTGTTCCTGTTCCTGCGAAGTGGCCGCACTGGGCCACGTGTGTCTGTTTGACATTTAGTTATTGGTTCCTGGGTTGTTTAAACGTTTTTCTTGTTAGCCTAGTTAACATTGAATCCTGTTGTCCTAGTTAAGTCATCTCCTTAGGGCAGTTGTGTATTTCTTTTCTAGTAGAACAGGTGAGTGTGGAGTGTCCCCTGTGGGAGGTGGTTTGGAATAGGGTGGGAAGAGGGCTCTGCGGGTCCAGAAGCCCCCTGGGTGGAGCTGGGCTTAGAAAGTTATTTACCTTTCCTTCCCGCCGCGAGCCGCTGTAAGAGTGACCGTGAAGCTGCAGGGACGGTGAGCCCTCAAATGCAGCTCTTTTTCCTCTGTCTCCTTTCTCAGATGTGGACCCTAAGCTTATTACAGGGATAACAGGCGTTGGGCAGATTCTTTCTAATAAGTTAACCAGGCTTCCAGACGGGGGACTGGGATTTGGGGGCCTTTGCCCCAGAGTCAGAATCCAGGTGGGTCTTCGCGAGGAGCAGCGTCCTTCTCCTTCATGGCTGACTGAGGAGTTTGAGAGGCAACAAAAATTCACTTTATTTCCCCTCTAGTTTGGTCAAATATAGGGACAAACTGGCAAAACTTAAAAAAAAAAAAAAATTTTTTTTTGTTTTGAAAATTAGACCCTATATACAAACAGCCTCGAATTGAGAGTAAACTGCCAGACATCTCGTTCCTCGGTGTGTCTGCCACTGTTCCTGCTGCAGCCACCCTGATAAGGGGTTGCTGTTTTCAGGGCTCTGCAGGAATATTTTCCAACTGAAACAGATTCATATTCTGTATCACTCAACCTGGGCCACTTCTTGCTGCTCCTTTAAAATTTGTAGGATAAATCAATATGATAAAATCTACATTTGGTCAATTTGCTATACCTGCCTTTCTCCATTTTATTTTTATTGTGTTTAGTTTTACAAAGGTAGCAATTTTAAAGAAAAGATCTGCTACAGTAAGTTTGAGATCTGATTTATGAATTAATGTTAGGGCAGAAAACTTCTGCTAATGCTTGTGAAATATGTGTCTTGAAGCTATTTAAAAAAAAAAAAAAAGCCTCATAGAATAAAGACCTTCAGTATATCCTTGGACGCTATACCATTCTCATTATGAAGAAGGTCCACTGTGTTTCCCTCTGTAATAACGAAAGGAAACAGGACTGGCGGTTCATGTGCAAATGGCCTCGCCACCCACGGTGTGCAGGCTGCAGCCCCCTTTGTCAGGCCCTGCCCCCGTGGCAGCCCGCGTTGGCCTCAGCACCTGAAGAGCTCAGAAACCCTCTGTTGCCCCCGCCTCGGGCAGTAGCCCAGAGAAGAAAGTGGGACTAAAGGGACCAGGCTGTCGGGAGAGGTAAGGGTGGGAATGTGTTGATTGTCCTGTGATGGGGAGGGCTGGGAGAGCAGGGACCGGTGGGACGGGCTTGTGCTGGAGTGGGTGCCCCGTGCAGAAGCCTAGCCAGGCTCTCTGGTGTCAGGTGTGGGCTCACATGTCCGTGGGAAAGGTGCAGGTGTGGTTTATGGAAATCCTTCTTGAGTAGTAATTATCGTTACTAGCAGTGGCTCTGTAGTTCCCAGGTGTATTCACCCGCATGCCGCACCCCTGAAAAGTCTCAGTCAGAATGGCCCTTCACAGAAGTGACCACAGAGCATACATATGTTACATTTTAAGAATTGCCACTGGTGGGGTAAAAAAGCAGATTACCTTGAGTGTTAGATTCTAAGAAAGAAGAGAATGATGGTAAAATAAAATTTCTCTTGTTTGTACTAATTTGTAATAAGGGTAAAGGCTTGCATGAATTAGGGAAAGTTTAAAGATACTTCACTTTCTGCTATGCAGAGTTCTAACATAAAGGCTTATTACAAAGTGTTGCTGGGCTGTTTTGTCAGTAGAGGCCCCTGTATGTGCTTTAATAATATATACAGCACTTCTTCCAAACTTTAGGGAGATGCCATGGGCACATTTTCTGCAGGCTTCATAGTAGCTATGAAAGGTGGTTTGTTTTTTATATACAAACTTACAGGGAAATTATTTGTACTATTGAATAATTTGTGTGTACTTACATATAGCAATAAAAGCAAAATATTGGGACTATTTGTAAACAGCTATAACAATAAATTATAAACATATATAAAGTGATATACCTTATCGAAGGCCACAGTAATTTATGTCTTCCTACGTAGAATAAGTTCCTTCGAAGTAACGTCCTTCTGAGTATCAGAATTCCTTCTGCAGTATACGTAACATGATAACTTAGGCATCATTGTCTCTGTCTTCACCTTCCTCTTCTCCTCTTCTTCTTCCATCCATCTTCCAGTGCGTGCTGTGTCCAAGTCACAGCACTGTGGATACGCAGATAAACAGCACATAATTCTGCCCTCAAACACCTGCCAGTTTCGGGGTTTGCGGCAGAGGAAAATGGTGCGGGGAGGAGGTGTACCAAGGCTACCTGGTCGAGGAGCAGGCTCCTCGCTCTGCTTGGAGGGCAGCAAGCACAAGATTCACAGAGGAGGTTGCATTGAAGCTGAGTTTTCAAGTCTGAAGGGGTGGCCGAGAAATGAAAAAGCATCCTGGGCACAGTACTTGTGATGCATGCGGTCGTGGAGTTGGCCTTGGGGAGTGGCAGGGGGATGCTATCTCAGTAATGAGAGGAGCTCATTACTTTGTATTATAAAAAGAAAAGTTCTGAATCTGAGAAGTGTATTTTGTTAGAAAGTATTTTCTTAGATTGTGCCCAAGTCCATCTCTTATATTCTACCTTTGGGTTCAAGCCACAGGAGCCACAAAGAATGGGTCTGTCTGCCCTCTGCCACATGCCTTTGTACGTAGGTGGTGTTATGCTTCTTTAAACCTTGCCTCAAGCTGTGTATACTTTTATTTATTTATTTTTGAGACGGAGTCTTATTCTGTTGCTCTGACTAGAGTGAGCGGTGTCATCCTAGCTCACAGCAACCTCAAACTCCTGGGCTCAAGGGATTCTCCTGCCTCAGCCTCCCTAGTAGCTGGGACTACAGGCACGCACCATGACACTCAGCTAATTTTTCTATTTTTGGTAGAGATGGAGTCTTTCTTGCTCAGGCTGGTCTTGGACTCCTCACCTCAAGCAATCCTTCTGCCTTGGCCTCCCCAGAGTGCTAAGATTACAGGTGTGAGCCACCTCACCCAGCCTTTTGTTTATTCTTATTCTTGTTGGCTAATAGTTTTTTTTCCCTTAATATTTAGGTTATTAAGTATGGAATGTCTTATTTCCTTAAGTACCAAGTTTGATAGTTGATATCTCTGACATTTCACTTTTGACACTTTTTTTTTGATTATGAAGGTACATCTTCTTTCAAACGCACGTTTTGGCTTGCGATTATCTTTCAATTTTTTTTTAGAGCAATTTTTGTGAAACCATGAATAAGTCAAACATTTTTATAATTTTTGAATATGAGTTCCATTGTGGAACCAGTGCAGTGCAGACAGCTCAAAATATCAATGGAGTGTTGGGAAGGATGTAGCTAATGAATGCATAGTGCATCAATGGCTCGAGAGTTCCATTCAGGTGATTTAAATCTTGAAAATGAGCCATGTGGGTGACCTGAGACCAAGGTGGATAATGATGAACTGAAAGCTGTAGTGGAAGTGAATCCATCTCAACCTATATGTGAATTAGTAGCAAGGTTTGACATTACTATTCCAACAATATTGAACCATTTGAAACAAATGGGCAAGGTAAAGAAGTTGGATAGATGGGTTCCACATGAATTAAATGAGCGTCAGAAGAGAACCATATTGTTACGTATGATGAAAATGGATTCTTTCTGACAATCGCAAGTGTTTGGCACAATGGTTGAATAAAGAAGTGCTGAAACACAGTCCAAAACCGAATAGTCACACAAAAAAGATAATGGTTTCTGTTTGGTGGTACAGTGCTGGTATTATCCAGAATAGCTTTATGAAACCTGGTCAGTCGATTACAGTGGATGTCTACTGCAACCAATGGGATGAAATGATGAGGATGCTTGCGATTAAATAGCCGAAATTAGTCAGTAGAGATAGACCAATCCTCTTGCAAGACCGCATGTCACAAAAAGCAACGCTGCTCAAACTATGAAAACTGGACTTGGAAACTCTCTGTCATCCACTGTGTATTCACCAGACCTTGCACCGACTGACTCCCACTTCTTCCAGGCTTTGGACCACTTCTTGCAAGAAAACATACTCAATTCTCAACAAGCTGTGAAAGATGCCCTTCACGATTTCATTGCCACTCACTGTCCAGGCTTCTTCACTGCTGGTATAAACAGGCTACCATTAAAATGACAAAACTGTGTCAATAGTTAGGTGCATACTTTGAGTAATTGTACTGCTTCTTATTTGAGATATAATAAACTAGACTTTTGATTTGAAATCAGTTCATATTTAATGACCTAATATAACTCAATGGTACTCCCCTCAGAGTCTGTAAACACTTGATTATGATGTCAACTTATCTTACAGATCTTCAGAGCAGTCATTGCCACTGTACCCTCTTGCCTGTTGGCTCCCTTTCTGCCAGGTTCCTCTCCCTGTGGTTTTACAGGATTCCAGAGGGAGAAGAGCAACCGGATGTTAGCCAGCCTCTGCTTTGCTTCCTGACGCTTGGCCTCTTTCTACCACATTGCCTTCTTTTGGTCATCTTAGGACCTCAGAGAAACAAAAAAGTAGGTCTTTTACACAGATAATGCTGGGGGATCCTTGTCATAGAGAAACACTTTTTTTTTTTTAATTTCCTCACTGTTACATACT
>RJWJ010001408.1:86338-133764 GCA_004363605.1 Indri indri | reverse complement strand
CTCAAACTCCTGGGCTCAAGTGATCCTTCTGCCTCAGCCTCCCAAGTAGCTGGGACTACAGGCATGCGCCACCATGCCTGGCTAATTTTTTCTATATATATTTTTAGCTGTCCAATTAATTTTCTTTCTATTTTTTTGGTAGAGACGGGGTCTTGCTCTTGCTCAGGCTGGTCTCGAACTCCTGAGCTCAGAACGATCCACCCGCCTCGCCCTCCCAGAGTGCTAGGATTACAGGCGTGAGCCACCGCGCCCGGCCGGCCTTTTGGTTTCAAGGCCTATCTCACACAAATTCATAACTGCTGTACAGTTAGAATAACCTAATGAAAATAGGTCTTAATTTGGGGTAATCCTGAAGTCAAGTCTCCAAAGCTCAGCCATAAATCCAACTTTACAATTTACAATAATGAAGCATGATCAAGGTTCTTTGAATGAGTAGGGATACTCAAGGAAATGTGACATTGAAACATCTCTTCCAAAAAATGCTCACACATAAACGTTAGTATGAAGAAAGAGAGGGACTAAGGAAAACACAAACAACTAAGTTGTAAACAAGTCACCTGAAGGAATTCAGCTATTGTATCATTTTCTACATGGAAGAGGTGACCATTGTTAAAAATGCAATAAAGACAATTTAAATAAATGATGATCACTTTTCAACTTAAACCAAATGCTCTTACTTCTTCCAAGACAGTGTCGTTTAGAAGCAATAACTTTTAGGGAACGCATAAACATGAATATGCATAAAAACATCCTGAGGTGAACTGTGCTGCATGTGGAAATAAAATTTTCTACCACAAAGGCAAGAAGAAATGTGTTTCACTATTTACCTTTGATGTTCTCCATTGTTGGAAGGATGATATCGATGCACAATTCTCTGCCTTTCTTGCTTTAGAAACACAATGTAATATAACAAAATCACTCTGTTGTTAAATTACATTTTTTAAAACCACTCATATGATACCAAAAAGTATTTTTTCTAGTTTCTAAAAAAAAAAAAATCTTAAAGTTATTCTGTTGAACTTTTTCCTTAAATTCATCACTACTCAATTCTATATTCTCTTATTTATGTGTAGAATTTTTCTCAACTTAGCAGGGTATAATCCATAAGTGGTCAGAATATGAAGAGTATTATAAAAAAAAGTTAACTTTTTAAACAGATTCTTAACATTCTTAGTACACCTAAGAACTTCCTAATAACTGGAAGGATGAGGAGAACAAAAGGAATAGTTAAAACAATACATAAAGTTCTATTCTGGGTGAAATAAGTAGCAATAAAACAAAAGATTTATAAGACCTGGCTAAGTTGACTCAGAAATAATAAAAGCAATTGACTAGGATTTGAAGAACTGTCAGACTTGTGGATCTGATAATTATTAGCTTTATATCCCTGGCATGGCCTTTACCCTTTTATTTCTTTATCTGCAAATTACAGATGGCTATATTACTGACCTAGCAAACTCAGAGTTATTATGAAAATTAAATGAATTAGTGGGTGTCTGCGTATGTCTGTGTGTCAGTGTATGTTGTACAGACTGAAATGAGTTCCTGTTCAAATATTTAGTCAGGGAAGAAAAAACTCAGAGAACCCTGGAAATCACCCAAATGGATGCTACATATGGAAGGCTTTGTCTTTAAAAGGCAGGCAGTAAACAAGTTATTACAGTAAAAAGAGCACTGATATTATAACTAGAAAAATACTTTTATTGCTTAGAAGGTAAAAATTAATTTTTAAACTTTTCCATTATTTAGAACTGAATAAAAAACACTCCCTTATATAATTTAATTAATCTTCTGAAACATCGAGAGCAAGAAAGAGACAGAGAAAAGACATAGTTTACACGGAAATCACATAATAATATGATAGACATGATTTTTCAGTTTCTCTAAGTTTTGTTATGTGACATGATCTTTGTCCTACATCAGTTAACACTACAATAGTGAATCCATATGCGCAAAATATGGAAGAAGATACTAAGTAGGATACTGGCTAAGCACTGCTGTGCTTGAACTCCGGCTCTGTCATTTACTAGATATAGGATCTCAACCAAGTTATAAAACATATCTGCCTCTCAGTTTCCTCATTTATAGAATAGGGATTAAAAACACTATCTCCTAAAATCGTTCTGAGGATTAAACAAGGTAAAGCACATAAACTGCTTAGAATAGTCCCTGACACTTAGCCAGGGCTCCATAAATGTCTGTGAGGCATTATGATACTGCCATGTTATCATATAGCATGGTAAGATATGGTAAATCTGCTGCTTTCCCTGGTAATATGCCAAAGATCTGTCAAGACCCAAATTCCCAGTCTCCCAAGGACACAAGATAAAGATGAGAAATAAAGAAAATCCTTATAGGGCAAAATCACACAGCTTATCTAATTTTAGGAAGCACAAGAAATCCTAGCAGTTTAAGCAGCTTTTTTTTTTTTTTTTAAAAAAAAAAACAAATACCTCACACAACACTATGAAATGCTTCAGAAACTATACTTAAAGGCTAGTTTTGCAACGTTTTCACTCTAAGAGTGTATTTATTTTTCGAAAAGAATGCTGAATTTTGTAGCACGAAAATATATCTCTAGGATAAACAGGAATTAGCTTCTTCTCATCTAAAGCTAAATTGCATTGTGTATCAAGCATGTACATTCATGTTACTTCTAGCTGTTAAAGACTGATTAATTTGCCTTTAAAATTCCTAAGAGTATATGCATAAATACATTTGGTTGTTAAACAAGAAGCCCTTGATTCTAGGGGGAAAAAAGTCCTAAGATCTGTCAGAGAAAATAAGGAGAAAAGCAACCCTAATATATGTCGGGGTCTTTTCCCCTCACCTCCAAGAGCTTTCGCTGCTTTGCTGCCCTGGCTGCTTCACGCTGTGCAGCGTATAAAGCTTCTTCTTCTAGTCTTAACTTCTCTTCTTGTAAGGCTAACTGTACATGAACAAAATGATAAGGATTAACAAAAATCAGAACCTGTCTAACTGCTCTAAAAATAAAATGTTTCTATTTATAAAATAAAAAATAAATTATTAAAAAATATTGATCTCTACAAAGCATAACAGAATTGAAATTTTTGTGACTGTTCATTTCAATGTCTCCTTTTACAAAATAACCCAAATGATATGAAACACATTATCGAATTCTTTAGAAATTGAGTTACAAAGCAGCAGCATCTAATTTGTATAAATACAGAACTGTTTCTTTAGAATGTATTATACAATGATCTCCATTCTCAGCAATCATTCCAACACCTATCACCCTGACAAGTTTTATGGTTTTGGCCCTTGTAAGTCCAAAGCAAGATCTTTAAAACTAAAACCAATCATACCATCATCTACCAAAGCGAACTAAGCTTTCACAAAATTCATGTCTCTCCATCTAATTAACATCTCCTTAATTTTATTACTATAAAACTGTTCAAAAGTTACCTTCAAATTTAAGTTCTTGCCATTTATAACAGCATATAAACTGCTTTAATGATATCTACTGCATGACAAAGCTAACTTAAAAGTCAAATTTCAACAGTCTGTTTTCCTTAGACTAATATTAGCATCCATTATGTAGCTTAAGTTAATGTTTTTGAAATCACTAATTGGTACTAAACAGACATTTAAATGTATAATAGAATATGATTAATTCCATTTAGTCTAGTGATAGCAAAACTATAATTATAGGCCATTTCTATAAATATATTAAATAACTATAACACTTATGATTGTTAGAAGTACTTGATTCACTGAGAACAAATAAACCCAAGACAAACAAAACCACTTTAAAAAAAACTACTTATTGTGAAACAGTAATATTTTTAAAAGTTGGTTTTAAACACAAAGGTGTATATTTTTGCTGGAGTTCCTACTTGTGAATTAAGAAATTATTTTTTTAAAAGGATGTACTATCTTCATTTTTGGCAGCATATGATTTCTGATAAATTAAACCAAATTATAATAGGCTGGAATAATTTTACTTTTAAATAATTTTCATCTGTATATCTAAATACAGATCCAATGACTATATGTAATACATATCATGACAACTCTCCCCTATAAATGAAGCCTTATGATAACATATATTTAAGCCACACAAAAGACTATTTACCTCGTTTTGAATTTTCTTATCAAGATCTTTCTGTTTTTCAGCAATAGAATCATAATGCCTCTCTCTTAGGTCAATAATTTCTTCTTCAGTAAGAGGCCTAGGGGAAAAAAGGAGGGGACAAAGAAAGAAAAAGCAAAAAAAAAAAAAAAAAGAAAACTTCTGATGAGTCTAAGTCCACATAAAACACCCATAAAGCCAGTGAAATTCTGAAATTTTACTGTAAAAAATGTATTCAAGCAATTTGATACTTCAATTGTTAAGAGTGAAGTATACATTCTAATACTTGCTATATTCTAGTATGTAAACTGAGAAGATGCTATATTATCAGAGTAGTTTTTAGCACTACAATCACCTTTTAAGAAATGTGAACTTAACTGAATTTCACTCTGGCTCTGCTTTACATCCAACCTATGGGTGTATACAATGAACTGTGTCCCAAAATGCTTATTGCGAAACAGAAACTTCAGCATACTGCACTCAGACCTCAGCCCTCACATCATTCTGAACTCTCAACCCTCATCTTTACCCTGCTCCATCACTCTGGTCTCCCCAGGCCCTTGGTCCTTCCCTTTTCTCTCAGTCCATCTATTCCCGTCATCACCTGGCCTCACTCCACTGACAACCACCGTGGACACCATCGCAGAGCTGACCTACTCTCTTACCAACACATCCACCGTCACGCACTCCTATCATTACACCACATTCTCTCAGGTCATATTATGACCATGCATGGTTTCCACGATTAGCCCTTTCTGCTGTGAGCTGCTAGAGAAAAACCAAGGTCAATTTGGCCCTCAGCCCCCAGCAACAGTCCATTTACTTACATGTAATCAACTCCCTCTCACAACCTACATTAACAACTTCAAAATCTTCACATACTCAAGTTCCTTACTCAAACTTTTTTCTCTTAAGACAATTTCACCCCACTTTAAGAAATGGGGAGTGTCAACCATGAATTTCCTCAACTTCTTGCCATTCCCCTGCTAACTTAATTCTATACCCCACTTTCTTCCCTCCAGCCTCTAAAGAGGTAATGTTTCTTAACTTGTTCAGGGTCACCTATTACTCTTACACTCTTGATACACTCATCACTGAGGCCACCTCCCCTGCCCCACTCCGGAGAATTCTCTGGGACATCGCTATATTAATTAGCACCTCTCTTTAATCTTTTTTTTTTTTTTTTTAAAGACAGGGTCTTGCTCTGTAGCTTGGGTTAGAGTGCACACTGTAACCTCAAATTCCTGGGCTCAAGCAGTCCTCCTGCCTCAGCCACCTGAGTAGCTGGGACTACAGGTGTGCACCACCATGCTTGGCTAACTTTTTTCTATTTTTAGTAGAGACAGGGTCTCCCTCTGGCTCAGGCTGGTCTTGAACTCCTGACCTCAAGTGATGCTCCTGCCTCAGCCTTCCAGAGTGCTAGGATTACAGTTGTGAGCCACCACAACTGGCCCCATTTTTGATAATTGTAAGAATTTTAAGAATCACCAGCTCAGCTATTAATACTGATGTTCTTTCTTCTAATGTCGACACCATGTCTGGTTTTTAAATCCCAGTCTCTAGCACAGTGGTTGGCACATGACAGTTTCTTAATAAATCTTTGGTACACTAAAAAAGGAACATACACTCGAAATACGATATACAGTTTATGACAATATTCTCTTGAAATTAAGAACTATTTTTTGACTTAAAGATAGATGCTTCTTTTTCAAGTAGTATATGTACAAAATATTAAAAAGCCACTTAAATAAATTATAGCATCAAGGTTCTAGTTACTATTGAAAGATGTAAAAAGATTTAATAGATCTAGTTTGAGAATGTCATAAGGAAGGAAAAGGGGGAAAAAGTTAAAAAATTTAAAATATATCTATAAATAGTAAACGGTTTTAAGAAAACTAAAAAACACATGACAATTAGGTTCTAGGTTCGTAAATTCTTTAATGTTCAAAACAATCTGTTGAGATATGCATTACTTGCCTCAATCTTTCAGAAAGAAACAAACTAAGGTTCTGAAATGTAAACTGTTCAATGCCTCAAAGCCAGTAAATGATAAAGCCTGAACTCTGAGAGAACTTCTTACAGTTCATATAAAAGTTATTATGTTTTTAAAGCCTTACCTATGACTGCTTCCTGGGCTCTCCCCCTGTACAAAAATTAATTAAACAATTAAAAAAATTCACTAGCTGAATTCTATTTAAGACAATTACATTTTTATTTAGCCAAAAAATTTTCTACGTATCTATTTTTATCACAGTAAATAAATTCCATTATTGAAAGTGTATGAAACAAAAAGCTTTAAAATTTTACTATTTTTCAAAGGTGAAATTTAGTTTAATATCGACCTTAATTATGTACCTACCATTTGCTGGACATTTCTTAATTTTTTCTAACAATTATTTCTTATATACCAAACGAACTGGGTCAGGATGGTACTAGACAACATATTCTCCATGTCCTCATCATTTACAGTTGACCCTCATTATCTGGATTCCATATTTGTAAATTTGCCTACTTGCTAAAATATACCTGTAAGCTTTCTTGGCCACTGGAGGACATGCACAAAGCAGTGAAAAATCTGAGTTGCCTAACCATGTGCATTCCTAGCTGAAGCAGAACAAGGTGGCCCTCTACCATCTTGTTTCAGCTTTCATACTATAACGAGTGTCCATTTTACAGTCTATGTAGTGCCATGTTTGCAGTTTTATGCTTTTTTGTTGGTGACCTGCTGTCTGAAATAACCCCTAGTATAGTACCGAAGTGCTGTCTAGCAGTGTTCCTAAGGGCAAAAAGGCTGTGATATTGCCTTTTTGGAGAAAATATGTATGTTTGTAAGTTTTGTTCAGGGATGAGTTAGTGCTGTTGCCTATAAGTTCAAAGTTAATGAATCAACAATATATATTACATAAGGTGTCTTAAACAGAAACACACAAAAAACAAGTTTACATTATATACTGATTGGTTGACCACTGGCTTACAGGAACCTAACCCTGCATTTCTCCTAGGAGTAATGCTTCAATATTCACTAATTTAGCATTTATGGTGACTTCATAGAACATAATTGCAACAAATAATAAAAATCAACTTTTTGTTTTCTTTCGTAGGATTGTAAATCATCTATAGTTTTGTCCTCCACAGCAAACCATAACTATTTTAAATATTGATTCAGGTTTATGCATATTTTTTACACATTTAAACTATTTTATTTATAACTGACAGTTAAAATATATGACTAAGTTAACAGCAGGAATAAAATTCCAAATGGTCCAAATTAGTTTAGGAAATAGTACAACAAAACAGGATGACACTCAACTAAACTAAACACAAAATATGACACGGGACAGGAAAAAGTGGTTAGCAAAAACAACAAAATCCCTCAACCAACCAACCAAATAAAAAGCATCTTAGGAAAACACATGGAATCACAAGTTCTTATGAAAAGCAGTATGATGCTGTAATGAACTATGCTGGAGGCTGGAAGAACTCTTATATTTAGCACTTGTCAGAAGCTTTAAAAATATGTGTCCAGTGTTTGCTCAAAATCTTTAAAAGAGAAAGACATGGAGATTAAAATGAGCTTTGAGAAGGGAAAGAAATAGGTTCCATGAAAATGGGTGACATTTTAGTGGGAAAACAAAAGGTAAAATAGTTTCCAAAATGTGTTCTACCAGAAGATAAATATATATTATTATTTTAAAAAAGAATTTATACCTACATTCATTTGGGAAATGCTGAGTTGAACAAGTTTAAATAATTTTGTTTAACAATAGTTCTTCTCAGAACCTTTTATATGCTAATTTATGATTTGAGACTAATATTCCAAATACATTCTGAGAAGTGCTGGGCTAAAGAATAAATTTTTAAAGGAAAGGTTTAATACGTTTTCTTCTTTCCTTAGGAAACAAAGATGACAAAAGGTCAAAACTTGCAGTGTTCTTCTGGTCTAACTAAATTTAGAGATGTAGAAAATAGGCTCCAGGGAGGTTAAGTAATTTGCAAAAGCTTATACAATTAGTGAAGGTGGAAATTAGCACACAAACCAAAGCTCTTCTACCTGTACCAGTGCGTAAGAAATATATACCACATTGCTTCTTGGCTTTTTGGCTAAGATCAAGTGTAGACATGTACACTACATTTTGCTGATTCTAAAATGTATTTTTTTTTTTTTCATATTTTAACATTTCTGTATTTGGGATACATCTTAAAATTGGCTGAGTTTTATATGAGGTGAAATACAGAAAATCAACATAAAAGATAACTGATAGGAATTTATGCGTGTTTATTCTACAGTCAGTTTCTGACTTTAACCATTACCTCTTTTTCCTTTCTCATGTCACATTTTGTGTTTAGTTTAGTTGAGCGTCATCCTGTTCTGTAGTACTTTTATCGGAAGAGATAATGGTTAAAGTCAGAAACTGACTGTAGAATAAACATGCATAAATTCCACACTCAGAAATCCATGAAAGGCCGGGCGCGGTGGCTCACGCCTGTAATCCTAGCACTCTGGGAGGCCGAGGTGGGCGGATTGTTTGAGCTCAGGAGTTCAAGACCAGCCTGAGCAAGAGCGAGACCCCGCCTCTACTAAAATCGGCCAACTAAAAATATATAGAAAAAATTAGCCAGGCATGGTGGCGCATGCCTGTAGTCCCAGCTACTCGGGAGGCTGAGGCAGGAGGATCGCTTGAGCCCAGGAGTTTGAGGTTGCTATGAGCTAGGCTGATGCCACGGCACTCACTCTAGCCCGGGCAAAAGAGTGAGACTGTGTCTCAAAAAAAAAAAAAAAAAAAAAAGAAATCCATGAAAATTATAATTAAAGAAAGAGTCTATTCTGGATTGTTGAGGTATTTTACCTACGTAATGGTAAGAGATTAGAAATATCACTTTTTGAAGTTTGAGTTCCATATGATGCTTTAAGACCTGTATGTGTGGGTGTATAGTACTACATATGTTACATGGTAAAAAGTTCTGCATTCTTTGTTAATATAAATTAGTAAAAGAAGGAAATGATACAGAAAAGACTAAAAAGTAAACATAAAAACCAGAAATTAAAACTCTAAAACAAAATTTAAAAATATTGTAAAAATAATCAATTATTAGAACTAATGAGATGATTAATGAGAATAACAAATACAGGTTTTACACTGCTATGGAAATACTTACTTCATCACTTTCCACTAGATTCTCAAACTGAAAGAACAAAAAAGTAAGTGTTAGGAGGGATATCTATCCAAAGTACATATCTCACAAGAAATTTTTACCTTAAAAATAACATACCTTAATATTTATAAGATATTTAAGTCAAGTGCCTTTTTATATATCATCTCATTTGATATTTTAAACAATCCTACAAAATGGCCAAAGCAAGCAAATATACAATAGTATATTTATGACTTTATAAGAATGAAAATCAAAAAGGAGAATTACAGTAATTTTCTATATAAATGAGAACTAAAACTTTCACCTGAATTGAATATTTCATACAGGTATTTTAAATCCACAATATCAGAATTTTCCACTTCAGTTCAAAACAAATTATTTAATGTCAGAAGGAAAATTACTCAAGAAACAGGGACTAAAAAGATAACCAAATAAAAATTTCTCTAAGTGTTTATAATTATTCATCTAGTCATTCATATAATTATTTACTCAACATCTACCAGATGGTAGCCACTGTCCTCATATACAATGTCTTTCTAGAGATAGGAATGTTAACAATTCCTGTAACGTAGATAATGCTGTTATGTCAATGACCTAATGAAAGTCATTAGTATTAAAATATATTATTAAAATATTTGCATTTTAAATATAAATACTTGATAAACAACCGCTTGAAAGAAAGAAAAGTATTTTATTGTTAATATTGTTTTGTTTAACGATGGAGAGAAAACAATGAATTCAAAAGGTTTAGAAAATTAAAGAATCTCTCTAAAGAGATTATAAAACTATTCAAAATTATTATCTTTATTTTTTTTACTGGTTGTGATTTTTAAAAAAACTAATTCCTGTTTTACATGCTTCCTTATTAATACAGAAGGCAGTGAAGTAGTGTTCAAGCTTTGGAGCCAGGTAGTTTTGGACTGGAATTTAGGTTCTGCCACTTAGAGGTTTTGTAATATAGCCCAATTTCTTCACCTGTCTAAGCCTCTAATTTCTCATCCATATAACAGGGTGACTACCACCTGTTTACAATAGAGTTGTAGCAAGAATTATGTGCAGTGACATTCCTAACCTATAATGGAACCAGAGTGGCTGGTTCACAGTAGAGAATGAATAAATGACAGCATCTGTTATTATGTTTTATAAACAAAGATAAAGTGACTCAGTGATTCTGCTGTGGAGTTGCTTAAAATCAATTTGCTGCTTTGATTCTGCTACATCTCCCTGCTGGAGCAGGCCAACTATCTTTCCTTATAACTGCTGCCATAGTGAGCCACTGTGACTGACAGAAGAATACCTGCAGCCTGATTTGTGTAGGGTGAAACAAAATAAAACCAAAAACCAAATCTTTAGAAGAACAGGACCTTCATCTGCAAATTTCTCCTTATTTACTCCTTCCTCCCACTGCCGCAATTCTTTCACTCTTCACTAGCACCAACAATATTAAAATACAGTCCATACTAAATTTGGGTCCAGATCCTTCTTCCTTAACAAGGACAAAAAAGTCCCTTCTGTCCTTCTGAAGCTACTTTTAATCCAATCAAATTCATGACTACTTACCTCTATAGTTAAGTGCTCACCTCTTGAGCATGTTCTAAAATACTTGGATCTAGGAAGAAAAACAGAAACACAACTCTAAAATGGAATTAATATGGTGGCACATTTTCTTAAGAGCTATAAATTCTCTAATATATAGTATCTTATATTTATAAAAAGGAACAACCAAATTTTCCAGCAGTCCAGATTTTTAAACTTTGTTATGAGTTTAAGTGTTTAGTCAATCAGCATTTCTTTCTATTGGTACTGATATTTACTAAACCTGTAATAATAAATTAATTTATTTACTATATGGAATAGAATACATTTTTAAATTTATCTCATTATTTTTATTCTATAAAGTACAATACCTTGTTAAAAATACTGACATGTTAAATAATACATAATAAAAGTATATTCCCAATTTTGTTAAACATACATAAAACATCAAAAATCTAAAAGGATATATGTCAATATGCTAAGAGTAGTTATCTCTGGATGGTGGAATCATATATCTTTATACAAAGCTTTTTATTCTGTTCCCATGCCCTCACAAATAAAAGAAAAAAAAACAATGCATATACATGTCAACCAAACAATCCATTACATTAATTTTTCCAACTAGGGCCAATTATTGACTTTTATTTTAATCATTCTCTTTAGCTCTTACTAGAGAAACTTACACGTAGTCAAGCAACAATCTTCTTTATTATATCTGCACCCAAGATAAGTCTGTACTCTAACTACTACAGTATCAAAATTGGTATAGGATTAGAGCCACTCAAACTGCTTTACTACTGGAAGTGCCAGCAGATTATAAGACTTTCACCCATAATGTGGTTCCTGTCATAGCTGCTAAGAGTGATGGCAGAGAACTCCACCTGCCACATGCCTCACCCATAGGGTTCCAAACTCAAACTAGGGGTTCCTAACATGTTAGGATTCTTGGACAGAAAGTGGGATAAAGAAGGGATGGTTAATGGGTACAAAAACATAGTTAGACAGAATGAACAATATTTGATAGCAAAACAAAGTGACTTATAGTCAACAATAAGTTATGGTATACTTTAAAATAACTACAAGAGTGGAACTGGAATGTTCCTAACACAAAGAAATGATAAATGCTTGAGGTGATGGATGCCCTAATTACCGATTTGATTATTACATACTGTATACCTGTATCAAAACATCACATGTACCCTGTAAATATATACAACTATTATGTACCCATAATAATTAAAAATTAGGAAAAAAAAAAAAAGAAATGGGAAGAATCCCTGGTTTAGGACAGGTCACAACGGTTTGTATTATGTGTGTATGTGTGTATGGAGGGGACTGATTTAGTGAAAGAGAAAGCCATATTATCATGACTGAAAAATAAAAATAGCAGTGAAGTTATAGGTACTATTTTTTCTGCTACAATCTTTATCTGTTGATAGATGCAAAGGTGTGTTATTGTCCATTAAGAGATCATTGGTAAAAAGCAAAGAACTTGGTATTGGCATCCCACAGATCTCATGGAACATAGTCAACATAAACACAATATCCTTAATTCTCTAACTACCTAATGCCTCTACTCTTCTCTCTTCCTCATCACTCAAACAAAAACAGAAATGAGTTGAACCTTCCAGCAGCACTGTGTTCTGGCATTAGGACTACTACACATAAGTGCTATACGCTTCTCTCCTAGCAATCATCACTCTCTTCCCTGAATGAAGAATCGGTCTTTAATTAATCTATTTCCTCTTCCAGGTTTACTAAGTGGTAAAATTGAATAATGAAATAAAGTTCACTAATACTAAGTACCTTAATATAAGCCATCGGTATGACTTCACTACTATAGCAAAGCCTAAAGCTAAGTGAACACTGTCTAAACCAAGGGAACTAACAGCAGCACTACACTTACGTTAGATTACAGAACACTGTATTCTCTTCCAATGATACATAGATATTACAAGCTCACTTTAATAGAAGCCAATAGGGTTATCTATTGTCAGTGTCTCTCTTTTCTGTCCCCTCTGTCCATACCTAGCTACAATGAGGACAATCATGTTCTTATATGACTCTGACCCCCTGACCAAGTGAGACCACAGTCAATCCCCAAGACCTCATTTGATTGGTTCTAGGTTATACGGAAACTGAGCAGGGAGAGACAATATACTCCTGGGAGCTCTAGAGAGCTTCCTGATAATCTGCAATGAGAGGAATGAAATCAACTGAAAAAGTACTCTGACAGCATTGAAGTCGCCCCTAAGGACCAGCTGCATCTCTGCCCTGCTCACGGTTTGGTTATTACTTGAGAAAGCTAATATCCCTATGATAAATTCTACCTTTGCCTAAGATAGTTTGATCTGGGCTTCTGTCCCCACAACCAAAGTCTTGACTAATAAACAAACATGAGTCTAAGTGATATAATGACAAATGAGCAAATTAAGAATAGCAATAAACAATTAAAATGGAAGATAAATAAAAAAGCAAAATAAGTTTAGAAAAAAAATCCAAGCTTTCCTTTTAAAATGGATCACACTGAAACCTTGTTCATGAAGGGTATATACTGACTCCTGAAACTGTAAAAGCTAAGATTATATTGACAGATTAATGTAAATATTCAATTTGGCAAACTCGGGGGCAACATTTTTATCAGAGGAGCTTTATCTTGTGATTTATCTGAAATAAGAAATGTTTTAATACATTTATATATTTATGAATTATGGATGTCTACTTTTTATGTATTCAAACATTGTTGGTGCCTGCATAGAACCCCCAGACGTGTGCAGTAAATAATCGACTACCCTGATGTTTTATATTTTCTACCTCACAGTTTTATGCTAGAGTGAGGAGTGAGGCTCTTAGCAATCCTTCCCTACTTGCTCCTAGGTAAAGATGAGGATACAAGTGAAGGGGAAGCAGAACAACTGGGGAGAGGAAAGGAGACACTTAACTATTTCAGAGCTCAGACTGAGAAGACTGAGCTCATTAGTATACATGAGCCAAATAAAACGCTTTTCTTTATAAATAATCCAGCGTCAGGTATTTCTTTATAGCAACCCAAATGGACTAAGATAAACCTGATATTATCTATTGGAGGGTAATAATTTACCAAAAACGTTAACATACTAATATCTATGAATGAGTTAAGTTTTTTGACATTCGAATAGCTTCAACATTAATCTTTTAATGCTTTTCTCACTGATTTGTATTTTGACATGATTTTTCTGAATGACAGAACAAAGAGCGATATTATAGATACCCAAATATAGAACTGTATATAATACTGAGTATATAAATGGACATTATGTTGCACATTTGAATGCCATGTAATATCAACATGATGTCAAAGAAGGAAAAAAGATTGTGAAATTTAGCTGTAGGAAATAGGAAGCAGATGGAAGTTGTTAAGAAAGGGAATGTTAAGTTCCAGGATGGGTTTCAGAAAGTGTAACTCATGACAGGAAGGAAGGATGGGCTGAAGCATGAAAGATCCAGGAGGGAGAGCAGTCTGGAAGCTGCTAACTAGGCAACTTGAAAAGCAATATTTAAGACAGAAGTACAGAAGAAGGAAATAGGTTCAGTATGTATAAGAAGAGACTGAATAGAATACACAGAGATTAAATTGAATAATATCCAAGGGTATGTCTTCAGTAGACAACTGAAAAAAAATTTGAAATTTGGAAGTGGTGGTGTTAAATTCTAAGAATAGATGAAATTTCTTCAGCGGTAGGCAGTGTGAAGGGAATTAAATAAAAAAGAGAAAAGACAGAGGAAAACTCCCACATTTAATAGGCAGATAGAATAAGAACAGTCAGGAGAGAAACAGGAAAAGAAAACAAAAATGATGTTGCAGAGGTCAAGTGCATAGCTTCAAGAAAAAGAGAATAGCTATGTGTCCATTTGGGGGTTACCAAAAAAGAAAAAAAAAGTAAATAAATAAAAAAGAAGAGTAGTTTATTACATAGCATAAAGTGTCAAGTTGTTGAGACACATACCTAAAATCTTCTAGTGACAAAGTACAAGATAATGCACTGAGAGAGACAGCAGCCAAATGTTTATCTACGGAATGAAGAGCCATGAGCTATTAGTGGTTAAGAATAAGAGCTCTGAATTTAGAGGGACCTGGGCTGCAATCCCAGCTCTGGTATGGTGGACAAGTTAAACTTTCTAAGCTTCAGTTTTCAACCTATAATGTGTATAATAATAGTACTTATCTGCCTCATAGGATTGTGGGGAGGAATAAATGAGATAAAGTACTTAGAACAGCCCTGGCACATAGGAAGTGACTGACTGTTGGCAGCTATTATTAAAATCACTTTTACTAGGAAAGGAAAAGCAAATCATTGTCAACTATTGCATGAAAGGTACTTTGCTGCTGGAGCCAAAAGGCCAACAAATGTTAAATATCAATAAGGATATAAAACACGATCATACCTTTATATAAAAACAGTAGTACATCTTAACTGGAACCACTGTGTGGAATTATACAGTAATATAAAGATGGGAATTAAAATACAACACAATGAAACTTAATTGGGTCTTCAGTATGAGGGGAAAAGAAAACCTAAGAAAGGGACATGATAAAACTCTACAGGAAAGACTCACCCAGATAAACAGGAGAACTGACCAGTAGATGATGCCCTGTAGAATGTGTTGGTAGGCAATACTCCTTAGTGTAGAAGTATGACTCATTAAAATGTTTAAATTTTCTTCCTTAAAGATATTTAATCTGCTCTGCTTTAATCACCAAATAACATACCTCAACACTGATATTTATATCTTGACTGGTCAAACAGATATTCTAGAATATAAAATACTAGCGTTACCTAGTATTTTATAAATTAAAAAAATTGGTAATTGTGGTTTTAAGATTGAATAGTGTAAAGTGAGTGATTTGATTTGGAGATACCCCTGGGAAATCTGCAAGGCTAAGAGACCAAGCCTTAGATCATAAAGCATTCCTGTGAAGTCCAGCTTAAATCAGGCTTAAAAAGCCACGGATGCCCTCTTCTAACTGTGGCTACTACAGTGATATATAAGACCAAATCAAGTTTTTGTGATTACTCCTAAGCTTTTTCATCCTTAGAAGATAGTTTACTAGTTAACTATTGAGACCTATGCTTGAAAGAAAAGCAAAGGTAACAGGTGATGAAAAAAAAAATAACTAAAATGAGAGGCAAAGTTCGACTTTATTATGCAAATAACTGTATCTACCTGTCTCTACATGCTTACTGGAAGCTGCTAACACAGTCTCAAAATCAATGTTAATAAGTTAATCAGAAGATTCAAGTAACGGAACTGTCAAAACCTATGTTTATGGATTAAAGGTAACAGGATCAATATCACCATTACATGGTTTTAGATGACAGTGTCCACAATTCACAGACTCTTCTTGTCTCAACAGGACTTGTTCAAGGAGTTTTGCCTACAGAGTATAGATCCAACTACAGATCGAGTATACTTAATCAGAAAAATCCAAAATCCAAAATGCTCCAAAATTCTTTTTTTGAGTGCCAACATGATGCTCAAAGGAAATGCTAATTGGAGAATTTTGGATTTTCAGACAATGCAAATATTCAAAAATCTGAAAAAATTCAAAATCCAAAGCACTTCTGGTCCCCAAGCATTTCAGATAGGAGATACCCAATGTATCATGTTTTTATGGCATATCTACAGACAATTAACACTCACAGTGATACACTGATTTCCTCCTGCTGCTTCCCTATGCTGCCAAGCTCATATGCTCAGGGAGTAGAATCTACAATTTTAATGCTATACTCTAAGGAAAACATAATTAGTTTGTAAAATTACATGAAAAAAGCCCCAAATCCCACAGATACCATATCATGCCAACTATAGTTTTTTTCTTAACCATTTAGAATGTAAGAAACTTTTTTAAAAGTTAGAATTTAACACAAGTTGTGTTAGAATTTAATACAACACAACTACAAATTATAATAAAGCCAAAGACTGTGTGTCATCTTAGGCAAGTCCACTTAAGCAGCTTGACTTTATGGTTGTATTACCCCATAAAAATTAGAAGTACATATATTAGATGATTCTGGCTGACAAGATAAAACAGCTGTCACGTCCCCATGAGCAATAAGAGCCCATAAATCAGGGAAATCAAAATATTAAACTAAGCACAAAATCTGAAAATCCTTACTCTTCCATTCTAGGAATACTTAGTGTAAAACCTTAGCTACTTTGTATCAAAGAGGTGTGACACAGTGCTCAATGAATGAATGAGAAAATCATATTTTAAGATCTCCATTACCAAACGATTCAAATTATACATAATTTGGTTTTAGTTTGTCTATGCTGGACACCTTATTACCTAATAATGCTGATTAAATGGGGTAAATCCTGAAACTTTAGGAATCTGTTTCATAAAGGGAAAATACTTTTATTCCTTATACAAAGTGGCTTGACTCAGATTTTCAATTCTAGGTTTGAATTCCTGGGGGATATTTAATAACAACAACAACAAAGCCAACCCCAAAGGAATCTATTCTAACTTTTTCAATATCCCATGAAATGAAAAAACACAAAAATGGAATTTTGAAATTCTAGTATTCTGTGTATGGTGTGCATAGAAAAACCTAAGCATGTCCCAGTTTTACTCAAGAGAAGCAGAGTTCAGGACTGCGATTTACATAGCGTTACACAGTGTGTGGGGAGCCATGAAGACATGGCATTCCTCTTGAAATTTCAAAAAATTAATAGGAAAAAACTACACACTGCCTCTCTTGTTATCAGCACCAAGAATTTGAATGCTCTCTGGAAACCCAGCAATGTGGCAAGTCTTTGTACCTATCAAAGAGTTCATCAGTGTCTGGAACCTTATTTTACTCCAGCACCCAAATGACTTCTACATAAAATCCATCTGAGGCATCAACTTTAGAGCCAGATCCTGACCTGCTCTGTCTGGACTAAAGAAAGGGTCAAATGCAGAGACACCAGCTTTAGCACTAAACCCAAGCTCCACGTAGGGTGTGTCCAGGTGACCTACTGCCCACTAGCCCGAGGGTGCCGCTTACTTTCTCGAGATGACGTCTCCTGCGACTCCTTCCCCGCATGACAGGGCGCCTGGCAGGAGTCTTGCTGGAGGTGACAGGACTGACACCCCGCCCCCTCCTCTACCTCTTTCCAGAGGAGGCCCTGACACCGGCCCCCCCCCCCGACCAGGGCCTGCGCGACGACCACCCGCTCGACGTCTGTTAAGCCTGGAGTGCAGTGGGGCTCTCGGCCCCCACGCCCCGCTCGTTGTGGGACAGGGAAAGGGGTTCCCAGTCCGAAGCCGAAAAGGAGGAGCCACCAGGGGCCGGGCCCCTCCCCCGCGGTCTTACCCTCCGCCGCCGCCTACACGCTGCAGCCGCCCCGCTTCCTTGCGGAGCAGCCCGAAGCACTGCGTCCAGCAGCAGTTCCCCATCGCATGCCTCCCAGGCGCTGGGGCTCTTCCGCCTCCCGCTCAAAGCCCAAATCCAGGCCCGGCAGCCGCATCCGCGCGGCACGAGCCAAAGTGGGATTCCGGGACGGAGGGCGGGCCGGCCGGAGCGCGGCGGCGGGAGGGTCTGAGGGGACGTGAGGTATAAGGCGCCCGGAACAAAGGCGGCGGTTACTCCAGCGGGAATCGCGCCGCCGCCGCCGCCGCGAGAGGGAGGAGCGCAGGGCTGCGGGCACTGGACCCCCTCGCTGTCCGCATGGCCCCTGTCGCCTCAGCTCCCAGGCCGGCACTAGTGACCGCCTCCAGCTGCCGAGGAGGCCAGTCCCCGCGAGCTGTAAGCCCGGCCCCGCCTTCCAGCGCGCCCAGGCCCGCGCCTCGACCCCAACGCCGCCACACCCCCGGCCTCTCCCGGGCCCCAATTGGGTGCGCTTTCTCGGCGGCCCCGCCTCCTCCGGAGACCGGTCCTTACGTCACTTCCGCCAGCGCCTGCTTCCGCAGCTTCATCCGTGGAGGTAGCTCGGCTCTTGTGTGTGAATGTTGTTTGTTGGACCTTGACCCGACTAGAAAATTTCCTCCTCTCCTGGCAGTTCCCAGTCTCTTAGTCCGGAGCGCGCCGAGTGTCGCAGAGTTAAGGCTTAACCTTCGAACTTTGTACCGAGTAACATGAAGAAAACTCAGGCCTCCTGACTTGTGTTCCTGCCATGGTACAGTACTGCTTACCCAACCCCTATGTCTGGGTATAAAATGGGTAAAGACCATAGTCAGATATATTCTGATAAGATTTATGTGTTTAATTCACCACCTATAGAGAGTTCATTTATGTGACAGTTGGCCAGGCAGAATATTCAATTTACCGGTGAGAGACACACACACTACAGTGATGACCACTTAATGTCAGCTTGCTAAGGCCATTAAGGCCTGTCCACCTTCCAGGTAGCAGAACCTCTCTCCTTCCCCATCCCTTTCAAAATGCCCTTCTCTCTGGTATTTTATTCTGAAGCTGAAGGGAGAGTTTTTCTCATACACGCTCTGGAGTCATCAGGATGCAATGTGTACCTCCAACTGTCTTATGGATTATGTGGATCCAAATCTGAATCTCTTCTCTTTGCTCAGAATTTCTTCTCTATTGGCTATTTATCACTTTTTTTTTTTTTTTTTGAGACAGAGTCTCGTTCTGTCACCCTGCTAGAATGCAGTGGCGTCAGCACAGCTCACTGCAACCTCATACTCCTGGGCTCAAGTGATCCTCCTGCCTCAGCCTCCCTAGTAGCTGGGACTACAGGCATGCACCACTGCATCGGGCTAATTTTTTTTCAAGTTTTTGGTAGAGCTGGGTCTTGCTCTTGCTCAGGCTGGTCTTGAACCCCTGAGCTCAAACAGTCCTCCCACCTCAGCCTCCCAGAGTGCTAGGATTATAGGCGTGAGCCACTACTTGCCTATTTACTTTTATCATTTTGAGATCAGTTGTTACTATGTGTGTTCTAGAGGTTGTGATCCCTGCTCAGGGAAGAATGCTGTGCTTTCCATTACCACACTGGTCCAAACATGAACATAAACTCATCTTTTTAATTCATTGGGTCATAGTTTAGATTACCAAAACTTACACAGGGTACTAGATATGACCACTATAAAATGGAGATAATGAGGTAATAAAATTTATCTTTGTTGTCAGGATAAATGATTAAGCACCTATCAAGTGCTTAGTGTAATATAGTTTTATCATTCCCATAATATATATATACTATAGTGTACTATAATTATCTATAATACTATACATATAAATGTTAGCTGTTATTATCCACAGACTGAAGGAGACTCTCATCAACAAATTATACTTTCCTTGTAACTACATTCCTGGCATCCTGTGGAAAATGCTAGTGGTTTCAAAATTCAACCTCTTAAACATGCCCCCAGGCACACTCCACACCTCTCCTTCAAGCTAGACTCCAAGAAAATGTAGCCTAGATAGAAGAAAAAAGTTTCATAACTCACAGGCGTTGTCTGTGCCATGATCTGCTGCTTTTGTAGGTCATTAAAAGTGAGAATATCCACTGATTTAAGGGGAAACCTTGTCCCTTACCAATTAGCAGTATCTTGTCCTGGGAACCCAAATAGAATCATTTCATCTTAATATGATAATCCAGTATCATTATTGTTCTAAAAGTCTTATATATTCAGTCTTAAATAAATAATACCATGTGAAAAATCAATACACCAGTTCAGGTTTAAATTGACCCATAATTCTTTTGTATGTATTTTGTACGTATTTACCTCCATTATGAGTGAGACTTTAGGTGCACTAAGTCTAGTTTCAGCTCCTCTTAGCACCCAATAATGGCTTGTACAAGAGCACATTTTCACAAGAATAAATAACACTTTGCAGGCACCTCACAACTTAAATTCTTACTTAAGAAACAAACGTGTCTCCAAAAAAAGGAGAACTAATGCTTCCTATAATGTAAATAACTTTTTACGTTACCATACAGAGCATTTAGCTCTTTAAAATCACTGCTCTCAAATGCCTTTATTTCTTATGATGTTCTTTTACTTTACTTTTGCATAACTAAATGGTTAAGGGACCATCTGAGTGATTTTCCAAGAAAAAAGGCACACAAAGGTGTGCTTAAAGATACAAGGGAAAATTACTTAACTCTTGGCGCAATCACCAGCAACCCATTTTTTTCTGGCTTTTGGGTTTGTGATAAGCTTCATTGATTGGTCAGTATCACTGAGCACAATGCACATTAAGTAATTTGCTTCCTTCTTTGCTTACCCAACATCCACATTTCATAAAGAGAGGGATAAATAGGAACAGTTATATGATTAACATACAGTCCTTCCACTGGGCAGAGTTTGTTTCATATCTCTCTTGCCTAGTCAGAAAACAAATGAGTAATTGGAACAGGGAAAATTTAACATAAGGAATCACGAAGTAGGTCAGTGGTGGTTAATGCTAGGAGGAAACTCTAAGGTCAAACAGACGTAGCCATGGCAGGGAGCATCTACCACCCCTGGAACTGAGGAAAAGTGAACAAGGAAGGGATTTTAAAATTTAGAGGAAGGCCCTATAAGGTAGACATTCAAGTTTCTAAGATGTATGGATGCCATAGAAACATGCTGCCTGCCACTGTGGTAAGGGAGAAGTGTAATGGAACATGCCCACCTGTGAACCCACCTGTGTGGGCCAGGGGGCAGTCACCACTGAAGCAGGAAGGCTATGGCCACAGTGGGAAACACTGCCAGGACCCCTTCCTGCTGATCCACTTGCCACTATATGAACAGAACAGTGGAAAGAGAATGTCTCTTCTTCCACCTTTACAATGTCCCTGCAGCACCCTCTACTGGAGGATCCTGACATAGAACCAGCCAGTAAAAGAGAGCAGTTGTCTGTAGAGTGGGTTCTAGAATCAAAAGTCAGGGCAAAGAAGGTTGGGTAACAAATAACTGGCACAAATTTTAACATTCACCTTGCGACAAGAGACAAAGCCTTGGACCCACACAAGGGGAGGAGTTGAGACTGAGATCCTGTGTAAAGCCAGAACCCTTAGAAGATTTCAGTCAGGCTTAAGGAAATGACTGGGGGTGGAGGTTGGGGGTGGAAGGGAAGCTACACAGTTCACTGGGAGATAAAAAAGAAGTTTGTTAATATTGATGCAATCAGGGTTGGGTAAAAAGGCCTGTCTTCTTTCTAGTTAAGGAGTTGGAATTTATATGAACCTCAGAGTCTTAAAACGCCAGGCCAAAAAATTAACATAAAAGGTGGTTTGGGAACAACGATGTCCTTGAGATTTCTTGGAAAACAAAAACGAAGTCCCTCTGGGAGGACATATGTTCCATCTAGGTTGCACAGGATTCCCATAGATATAAAGCCACACTGAAAATGAGCTTGCAATCACATATTACAGACAAAATGCTGTGACTGTGTATTGGCAGACATTAAGGAATAGCAGGAGGGAAAAAAGCCCTCAAATTTTGTAGAATAAACATAGCAAAGCAATCAGATGGACACTGTAAAATAACAATGTGTTACAATAGTTAATGTCATAAAAAATAAGGCAAGGAAATACAGAAGAATTGTTAATTAAAACAGAATAGCAATGAAAAATAAAGATATTGAAATTAAACAATTAATGGGGAGATTTCTGCTTCCAGTTAATACACAGGACATGAAAGACACATGGTAACAACAACAAAAAAACTCCAACAAAATTAAAGTCATATTTTTCTATGAAGTCAGTAAGGAGTGATGAATAAAAGAAAGCCTAGATGAACTGATTTTCAAAGAGAAATGAAGCAGTCAAATATATAGAAAGCCCCAGCAGCTTCCTACTTGGGAGTGGGTGCCTGGTCTAAATATGGGCAGATGGACAGTTGGCCTGCTAACGATGGAGATGTGGAGAAACCAACCAAGATTTAGACAGCAGTGTGGGCTTGTGGGATGCACTAGAATCTGGAAGAAGTCTGTAGTAGATTGAGTTTTCCAAAAATGTCCTCAACAGTATCTCCTATTTTACATTCCCTTCTACAATGTGACATTGACATTCCTCCCATTGAGTGGTAGGGTCCATGATCCCTCTGTTGAATGTCAGGTTTGTGACAATGGCAGAAATACTATGTTAATCCTGAGGCTAGGTCATAGAAAGTGGTAAAGCTTTTGTCTTCTTGGGACACATGACTTTGCAAACCTGACTGTAATGTAAGCAAGGAGTCCACAGCTGCCATGGTGTGAGAAGAGGTCACATGAAGATGCTCTGGGTCATCCCTAGCTGAGGTAGACAACAGTCAGCATCAATCAGCAAGTATGTGATTAGAGCCAGCTCCAGAAGATTCCTGCTCCTTGCCTTTGGGTCACCTCCAGCCTGATCCATATAATCCTTGAGCATAATAAAATGTTTTGTTTTATTTTAAATATTTTATTTCAATTGAAATTTCTTCATTTCAAATGTTTAAACTGCTAAATTTGAGATAAATTGTGATAGAGCATTAAATGATCAGAATAAGCCCCAGATCTGAAAAGAAATTACTCATCTTGAGCATTTTCCCCTTCCCACCCACCACTCATATCCAAGTATTGCCACAAAGGCAGTTGTGGAGGACAGGCTGGAAAACAAACAAAATACACATTCTTCTGTATCCTCCCAGTGCTTGGATTCTGGGCCCTGCCAGAGATGAATCAAAGATGAACCCAAAATATCTGAAGCTGTAACACAACATCCTCCAAGCTCAAATACTAAAAAAAAAAAAAAAATCAAAGACACAGAGTTAACGTGAAATGTAAAGGTTTGAGTCTTCACCTCGAGCCAAAAATAAATAAATAAACAAACAATAACTAGGGAAAACAAAATGTTAAATGAGAAAACTTTAATTGCTGAAAAGATAAAATTAACAAGAATATAAACGACTATGTTCCGGTCTTTAGCAGGCTTCTGAAAGGTTCATTCAATAATTCAAACTTACGCAATAGTCAAGGTGACAGAAAGAAGAAACACAGCTTGAAGGCAGAGGTTGATCTTGATCTTGGTTTTCCTACTTCTCTTTGCCTGGGAAGCCATACATGTCAGGTCTTGGCGTTCCGCTTCAGCACAAGGAATGAGGAAAAAAGACAAGCTCTAGTCACCCTCAGGTGTGGTGTTGCTTTGGCAGTTTCCAAACTGGATGTGACAGCCATTAACTGATAAACAAACATGCTATAGGGAGTCAGAAGAGATATTCAGAATATAGGGTTGTAAAAGAGTATTATTTATTAGCAAGAATAACAAAGTACTTTATATACATATTATTTAACATATATGGTTTGGGTTACTAGGGCATTCTAATGGTTAATTTATTCTGGAGCCTAAAATACTAAGCGTAAGAGACGAGAATTACTATTACAGCTTAAGAGTTTTTTTATAAAAAATTAAGTAAAGGTCTATTGAAAAATACTGAAAAAATATAAAATTTTGGTAGCAGCAGTGACCGTATGTATTGTAAAATATCTTTTTTTAAAGAAATAGTGAATCAACCAAGCACAACACTGAAAATACATTTTCTCCTAAAAAAATGCAAGTATATAGTAGCAATACTGTGCACTTATATAAATACCAGCACTATTCTTTTATCAAAAGTGAATAAGCTTTATAAATTATAATGTATACATCAATACACTGTCTTTATGCATAAGTATATTTTTGGAGCCAAAGAACCCTAAAATACGACAAACTCTAGATCTTCTTTGTTGTGGACTATAGAGAGAACATAAGTAAAAGAAGTTGATTTATTCATTTGACAAATATTTTGAGCACCTGTTATGTGCCAGGCATTGTGTTAGGCACTAGCAATGCAATTATGGATCTGACGGACACATTATCTTCCCCACGAAGCCCGCTGTTTAATGGAAGAAGCTGACAAAGAAGTAATATAGCATGAGAAGTGCTAATAGGGTTAAGTACAGGGTTCCATGTAATGAGAAACCAAGCACATAATGAGCTACTAAAATTGAATTTAAAGGTGTCAGAGAAGTTTTCCTGGAGCACATGTTGTCTAAGCTGAGATCTTAAGGCTGTATGGGTGTTAATCAGTCTGGTGGGGAGTGGTTAAACAAAGAAGGTAAAGTATGTACAAAGTTCTGGGAATAAGAAAGCATGTCTCTTTCAAGGAACTGAAAAAAAACACGCACACAAAAAAACGTTCAGTGTAGCTGAATCTTGGAAATGGAGGGTGGTAATATAGAGATGAGGTATGCAAGGACCAGTACACGAAAAGCCCTGTAAAACATATTAAGGAATAAGGACTTTATCATAATGGGAACAGAAAGTCACTGAAAAGATTTAGGTCAAGGAGATCAGAGTCATGTTTTAGAAAGATTACTGTAGCCATAAAGTGAAAAATGAAGGCAGGGAGGCCAATCAGGATCCTGAGATAGCATTCCAGGTGAGATGCAGTAGTATGGGACTAAGTGAAACTGGGAATGAAGAGAAGTATTAATAGAAAGATTAAAGAAATGTTTAGAAATAAAGTAGGACTTGGTAATTGGTTATATGTAGGCAGTATAAGAGAGACAAAAGTCACAGATGTCACCTGTAATTCCTGCTTTAGCAGTTAGGGACAGGATTGTATCATTTGCTATGCTGAATTTGAGGTCTATGGAATAACCAAGTACAAATATTGGGCAAGCAATTCAAAGTATGGATCTTGTATTCTGTAGAGTACTCTGAACTACAGATGCAGATTGGGGAGTTGTTAGTATTGCAGATGGTAACTGAAGGCAGTGAATGGTAACATTGCCCAGGTGATGTGTGGAGTGATGAGCAAGCAGGTCGTTGGACTGAACCCCGAAGAACACCAAAAATTAAATGTTGGGCAGAGAAATAAGAGTTACAAAAGATCCCAAATCCACGAATAATCCTGAAGCCGTAATTTGTACATTAGCTTATATTCTTCTTGGCCAAGTCTATTATTACTAGAGGGACTAATAGGTATGAAAGTTTTGATATTTTTCTTCTTCCTTCACCTTGTAAAGCCATAAATTGGTAATGAAAACATTTTAAATAAGCTTAAATCAACAAACATATGTAAAATAACTTTTACAATAGAATCTACAAACCAAACAAGTCCTGCTGGCTCAATACCTAGCTTTGACTATTTTGAGCTTTTTGTATCACAACAGACCTTTACTTATACTGTAATTTGCCCTCCATCAGTGCTATAACAGTTTCTCCTTTTCTGATTGTCTGGATAGTCTTTAATGGATTTGCAGCTCAGTGACAACCCAGAGAGGTTTTTTCTGATCAAAACGTGATTATATCAAGCAGAATCTAATAGAAAAACATAAATTAAAAATTATTTAAAAAACTCCCCAACCCCCCATATGATTGAATAGAGATATGCTGGTCAGAAGATAACCATGGCCCATAACCCCCACGTTGAAAAGATCCAAATACAGTTTTGGATGGGTCGATGGGGATTTACCTCATGTGCTTTCTCTTATTTCACAAAATGTATTCTTTCCTTTTATATTGGTAGGAGTCGAAATGGGAATGCGGTCTGTAGGGTGGCTAATCAATGATGTGTTGATGCATGTTTAATAACTGGCTCTCCAGGAAAAAAGAGCCCTCATTTGTAGTGTTTGACAATTTTTTTTTGGTATAAATATTCCCATCATAGCCAATTTCAAACTACCAACTTGATGTCACTAAAGGCAGAAAAAAATGCATGCAGTTGGCTCTTGTAAGCCACTGCAACCTGGCTACGGCACACTACTGAACTAAAAAAGATCTGACTGGTAGCCAGGAATAGGAATGAATATACCTTGTATATGATAGGTTAAGATATGAGAGAACTGAGTTCTACAAAATATAGAGTTTTTACTTTAAGAAAAATTGATTTACTCATCTACAGTCAGTTTATTTGTAGACCTTGACCTTTTCTTTTGAATTAAGGGCTGGAAGTATTAATATACATTATATAATCTAATAACGTTAGCATTGTAACTTCTATTTCTTTATTCGTAAGCAATAACAGCTTCTAAAATTGGCTTGTATATGAGATTGAAATGATTGAGAATTGTTTTCAGCCTAATTCCTTATACCATGAACCAAAGAAATTATCAGTTTCTTTTCAGGATATTAGTATAATCTGCACTCTGATGTATATCACAAAAGAAAGTATTTTATCTCCATTAAATAAGCAAAGTTTGTTTTTTCCATTTCAAAGCAAAAGATTTGATGATACACTGCGCTAACCAATAACATATGTAGAAAGAATACCAGCAAAATATCTTATTTCTTTATATAATTTAATATATGCCCTATTAACAGCAGTGTGCAGATGCATAGTATCAACAGAACACTAAATAATTACTATTAAAATTTACTTTTAAAATATTTTCAACATTAGGCACTGGTGGAACCAGAGCTGTTATTTTGTACACTCTATCTTTTTTTGCATTCCAAAGGAAAACTAAAATTCCTGGCAGCATTAGAAAAGAATACACTTATTAATATTTTATGCAGATATACAAAATCTCATGACTTCTGAGAACTGCACGATTCTACTATGCACAAATGAAAACACCTTTTTAAACACCTTACACATATACTGAGTTCCTAAAAGTTATTATAAAAACACAATGAATGATATAGTACAAATTCTTTTGTTTTTAAAAAGTCAAATTTTAAAAGGCCTATGTTTATACAAATGCACAATATTTTTTAGTGCCCCCGACTGATATTTCTACTTGGGATTATCTGGTTTTAGAAATCTAAGTTAAATGTTTCTCATTATTTTTTGCTTCAGAATGGGAAGACACTGAGAACTCAGAGAATAAATTTTTAAAATAGGATTAGGTAAAAACTTTATGAAGTGGCGTAGTAAGCACTCTACATGCTTTAATTATTGCCCTACCAAAGATAAAAATGCCCCACTGCCTCATTTTTCTCATATTTAATTTCTTATTTATCTTAACTATCTCTCCTTTGTTTATACAGTCTTTGAGACAACATTGTAAAGATTTTAGGTTCTCTAATAAAACCCAAAATATCATTAAAGCCATTTTCTGCTTTCAAAGTATATTTAAGAAAATGCTTATTTCAATATAAAACCTCAAAGTGCTGAACTAAGATACATTAATAACATGGTTAGCCAAATACTGACTTGGCTTTAGCCTTAGAAGATTATTATTACAATTGGCTGTTAAGTTCCAAATTTAAGTATTTGGTTTTACACTGTAATATTGTACTTTCCAATACAGATATCAAAGAAAACTGATCTGATTTTTTTTTCTGAAAATAACAGTAAAGTATAAATAATTTTTTTGCAGAAAAAAATCCATGCCAAGATAGGAAATACATTGTTTCAAATCTCACATTGTTATTAAAAAGTACAAAATTATAAATTTCTGAAAAAAATTACACTGAAAATGTCTCTCTAGGAAAAAAATACATAACTTGTCAGATACAAGAAAATATAGCATTACCATAGGGTGCAATCAGCTAGGCTTAGGAGACTTAAAAAACTCACAAAAAGTAATTAGCACCAAAATTGTCTAAAACTTCAAATGATATACTGAAGTAATTCCAGGCCCAAGTTTTACATTATAAAAAAGTTATATTTAACCTGGGAACTTTCCCTGACAATAATAAATAAATTCTTTTTCAACTTTTAGAAAACGAGCTAGCTTTACTGATTTTTACCACAATATTAAGGTAGTGTATGCTAATTATCATTTACCTTGGTTTGGGCTGACCAGGGACAATAGAAATCCAAGTATTTGCCAAATAATATGAGATTATTTGGTGGCGGTACATTGGTAGCCGTTTTCCAATTAAAACTTATTTTTAACTTGTTTCATCCTTTTTCTTCAAAAATGTTTTACTGGAACTTTTTACAAGAACTATATTGCTTGATTTGAATTTCATATCCTGTTATTTTCCCTGCTCACTTTTTGGTGGTGTTATTTAGGATTTGGCAGGGGCATAAAGAAGTCTAAATGGGACAGAGATCATGGTAGCGAAACAAGAGTTTTGAATAAGCTAATGTGTATTCAAAATATATATATTCAATCCTGTTATAATCAAGAGTTTAGTTTTAAACAACATCCACATATAAATTTAATTACAAACAGCCAGTACACAACTTGAAACAAGGCAAACTTTTTTGGTTGTCAAATAGTGAAATATATAACTTCTTCGATTACATACATGGCTACCAAATGTGAAACAACAGCTCATTCGGCCATGTTTACTGTTGTACATAAATAATGACAAGACAGAGAACAGCAACTAGTCCAAGGGCTTGTAGGCCAAGGAACCACAGCATAACCCAAAAGAAAATGACCACTACTGGTTCCACAATTCGTTCTCCAAAATACATCCGTGTGAAGCCCATGTTGATGAGACTTTTGTTTAGTTCACCAAAAAGTGTTCCCATCTTTTTGTAGTCATCTCCAACAGGCTCGCCAGTGTGGTTCTGTGATCCTTCAACATCCTTAAAAAACAAAAACAAAAACAAAACATGAACATAAAATGAAAAATATGTAAAGGTCTTGAAGAGTAAAAACTATCTTATATCTTATAGTTCTTTATCTTCCAAGGCACTGGGCATACTTCTGATAATTATTCAATAAATACTTATTAACTGAAAACAATGGGAATGTTCTTTTTGATCCTGGAATTGCAAAGATAGCTGCTTAAATGAAGAATCATGTTTATATTTCTCTTGGCAGCGACCATGATTTCAGAACAACCTTTTCTGCCACCCTCCTGTTTTAAGAGGCAGGGTCCCTGGTTGCTGTGTCCTAGTAAGCTTCTTTTTAGGGTGTTCCTTTGATGCTAAGACTTTCAGAAACCGAGCTTCAGCTCATTAAAGCATGTCTTGCTGTTACTCTTGAGCCATCCTCACCCATTACTGCTGTGATCTTTCATTCTTAGGCCCAGCTAAATGGACTCCAGTGTAGGCCTTTGCATAATTTCCTGTCCATTCTACAAATGTCTTAAATGCCTCTTACTAATCTCATCAGGAGAAACAAACAGTTTTTAAACAGGAATAATTTTTTACAATAAGGCCAAAAGTCCACCTAGAAGTTAGTGTCCCAAAAAATGTCTATGTGTACCCTATTATACATACCAAAAATATTTATTATTTCCATTATCTCCCAGTCTTACTACAATTAAGCCATCATGCCAGTTGTTAAGGTACTGTCTCTCAGCTTCAAACCCACCCTTTGGAATTCTGCAAACATTTCTGCCTCCTTGTTAGCTCTGCAATACAGGTACCACAGGGACACTGCATAGGTAGGTAGAGAAGGAAGAAGGGATTTGCTCATTTCCTTCGGATGGGTTTCTTGATCCTGTTAGTCTCACTCTAGCAACACTTCTTCACTGTGGCAGCAGTAGTTCTTTCTAGTAGCAGCAGCTAATTGCAATTTGCAGGGGTTTCTAACGCTTGTAGAACCAATCTCAATGTGCCTTGTTGAGACACCAGCTCCAACTCACGGGTGCATCTTGATGATATTTTAGTGCAGTGGTTTTTAAACTTTTAGCATACTTTAGAATCTCTCAGAGGGCTTGGTAAAGCACGGCTTTCTTGGCCCACTACCAGAGTTTCTGATTCAGTGAAGTCAGGGATGAGGCTTGGAGTCTGAGAATTTGCATTTCTAGTAAGTTTCCAAGTGATGCTTATAATGCTGGACTGGTGACCATCCTTTGAAAATCATTGCCTTTATGTTTTCTTTCTGCCTCTTCCATACTTTAATACCTACTTAACAATTATTTATATTATCTTTGTTAAACTAATTGATACAATTTCTCTCTCCTCACTAGACTCTAGTACAGTCACAAAAGAAAAACTGTTATGTAGGTGCCATAATTGTAATTATAATTTATTAGATATATTTTTTAGGAGTCATAATTTAAATAATTATTGAATGTCTACTTGCTCATAGTAGATGTAAGATGGAGAATTCCTCACATGTTAAAAAATGGCCTTTAGAGTTTCACATAGTAACAAGTCTGTAAGTGTTAAATAACATCAAATAGGTGTCCAAGCCAAAGGAAAGCAAAATTATCTTAAAAAGGGAGTGTTGTAAAAATCACATGCTACAAAGAGCCAATGAATTTGAGGAAGTTTTAAAGATACTCTTCAACCATCTGAATCAAACTTACATCCCTTTAGTAGAAACCAAAGCTTGATCATTTCAGTCATAAATCAATAAACTACTAAAAATATTTTTTCATTTTAAAAATGAGGGCTACAAAAAACTTTATTTTCTATTCTACATATACAGTTAAAATACATCTTCAAGGGAAGACAGAGTGAAGAAAATTTAACTTCTGTTTGAAATAGTCAGAAAAAATGATTTTCAGTATGACTATAAGCAGTGGGCTTTTCCATATACTAGTAATTTATGTAAAGCACAGAGTACCGTGGGAGATTGATGAGGTAACAGAAAATGAGACTCAATGGGGCATCATTGCCAAGTGTATGTGTTCAAGCCAGATTTACTTTTGAGCTATACTTTCATATAATTTTAAAAATTACTTTAGGATTTTCACTTCTGTCTACCAAAAAAGAGTGGGGAAAATCAAAATGATGTAGTTCAAGTTCAGGCTGCAGGGCTTAAACTAGCTAAGTGACTTGGGCAGACTACTTCACTTTCCTGAGCCTAGGTTTTCTAATCCATAAAATGTATTTATATGATCCTTTTTTGTTACTGATAGTTTTCTATTAAATTATAATTTGTTAATCTTCTCTTTTTTAAAAAAAAACTTTTATTTCTAAATTATTTTTTCCTTCATTAATATTCTGTGATTGGGTCTATTTTATGTTTCTGAGTTTCCTATACTTTTATATGTTCCATGATAATATACTACATTAAAAAAAAACCCACAAAGTTGTTCTTGCCTGATACTAAGCCTTTCTTTTCTTCAGGGTAGAATCTGCAGAGTCCTTGGTTTAATCTGTAATTCTTCTGGTCCTTTACCTCTCCTTACTTCTCTAGTGGTTAGCACTGTTGGTATTGGTTTTTTTTAATTTTTAATTTTTTATTAAAGTTCTTAAAACGTTTTTTTTTTCTTTACCCTTTCCAATTTCTTGTTATGCACTCATTTTATTTTGGGGTTTTCTGTTGTTACTGAAACTTTTTAAGACTTTTTTTTTTCAGTATTTTTGTGGTTTTAGTACAAAGAAATTACCCTAATCTGATACAGTACATACTCTCTGAAAGTTTACTTTAAATTCTTTGTAAAATGAAATAAATCTACAAATGCTTGTGGGTTTTTCAGGGGAAGAAGTAGGTGTTGCAACACTTGAATCAAGATAGGGAGTTAGTTAACTCAGGCCAGGTGAGGATCACGTCATCTCAGATCCTGGGAATAGCTCATGGGATTGAGACTGGAAGTAGAACACCCAGTGGGGACTGGTGTGGGCAAGCTGTGGCTGTTGCAGCCTGCTTCTTCTTTTTTTATTATTATTATAAAAAATTTCAAGCACACACAAAATTAGAGAAAATAGCACAATAAACCCCTATATACCTATCAACCAGATTCAGTAACTACTAACATTTTCCCTCCTTAGTGAAGCATTTCTTAATCTGGACAATCTAATAGAGAAGAAAAAGTAAAAAAAAAAAAAAAATCACTAGAATGCTTAAAAGCAACATATCTTCACAAATGAAATTCTGTAGAAACAGCAAAGATATCTAGCAATGAATTGGACAAGGGGTTCAAACAATTCTAAAAGAAGACATTAAGAATAAGGAAAAGAAAATGGGCAGTATTTTTATATCAGTGAGATTATAGTCAATCTCATTACAGTATTCCATGTATCTAGGCTATTCCCTCAAATACCACAATTCTGAAGGGTACAGACAGTGGCGTGTTGATAAATGCTTAACAACGGGCTTTGCAGAGGGCCGGGGGGAAGCCCTTTTTGCCAATTCTGTAATGTTTTCCAGTTTGTATAGTTTTAGTGCTCCCAACTGTGGCCAATTTCAAACTGTTGACAGCCAGCTCACAAGGTTTCTGAAAATTTAACCATTAGCTTTTAAGGTCTGGTAGGAGCCAACACCAGCACTTCACTGTAGGAACAGTACTTGAGATAAGCTGACATAAAGACTTGCATGTTTATAATCGATGAGTTTGATCCCTCTCTTGTTTCTATCAACTGGTACATTTTTACGGTTTTTTTTAAGTTTATGAAGTGGACGAGTTGGGATAATTAAGTAAAATCACTACATTACAAATATATTGAAATTGGAACATTATATAAAGAAATAAATATTTTATGATGAATAGTGACTGTGGTTAGATTGGATGAAATGTGTGTAATGACACAACCGCTACAAGTAATAGCATTTTGCTTTTTCTGGTCTGTCTCATGCAGATATCAAAAGGGCATCCAATTCAATAATTTTTAGACATTCTTATTTAAAATAACATTTAAACCACCTGGATGATTTGTGAGGAGGAGGTGCTCTCTCAATGCTCCCAAGCTCAGTGAATGGGACCACCATCCATATGCCAGATCCAAAGGACAGAAACAAGGGATTCTTGACCTCCTCCTCTTTCTTCTTTGATATGTCCCATATCCAGCTTATGACCATATACTCTTTGTTTTACCTTCTAAATATTTCCTTAAAGTGCATACACTATTCCATCTACTGCTATAATCCTAAAACAATCTACTGACATCTCTTGCCTGGACTATTCCAATACTTTTCTAACACTGCTCTTGCATGCATCCATTAGCTCCCCTATAATCTATATACCATAATGCAGCCACAGTGATTCAAACTGCAAATGCAATCATGCCATCTCCACCCTGCTTTTAGGATCAAGGCCAAAATCTTTAACATGATCTATGAGGCCCTGCTTAGTCTGGCTTCTATCTGGGTCTCTGGCCTCATTCTGTCATCGACCTCCCTCTTTCTGTTTCAGCCACACAGGTCTTTCTTTCAGCTTCTTAAATAAGCCATGCTCTTGCCCGCCACAGGGATTTGCACATGTTTTCTTTGCCTAAAACACTCTTTCCCCTCTGCTTTGCTTGGTTAAGTCATGCTCTTCTTTTAGTCTTAGTTTAAACCTCAGCTCTGTCTCATATAATCAGGCAATGCTCTTTCAATGCATTCTAATTCACATTCAATGTAAATGTGTGTGTGATTATTTGATGCCTCTCGAACTATAATGTAAACTCCATGAGGTAGGGGCAATATCTATTTTTGCTGGTCACTGATATCCTCTGATATCAGTATATAACAGGGGCTATGTCCTGGGAATAGCAGCACATAGAAGGAGCTCAATAAATATATTTGTTGAATAAACAAGGAAGAATTTATCATGTGTCTTTCTGGCAAGCATTAGGGCAATATTTGATAGATTTTCTACCTTGCTCACTTTTTGCTAAATAAAAGAGGGTCTTTATTTTCCAAAGAATTATTTATTATAGTAATCTCAAAACAATGTATAGATTTTTATGGGACTAGTAGTATTTATGATGTTGTCATTATTTAGCATCCATTCCTTCTTTTCTCTTATTAAAACCTTAATCCAGTCCACATTCTTCAGGTGAGGTGATCTCACCTACAGTTCTAGAGATGACAGGTCTTAGAGTAATGTTTTCTTTACCAGAAGCTGGTTTGGGAAAGTGCTTGTGATTCACTTTGGAACAATGAGTTTTGTTTGTCTTCTGAAAAAATTCTTCCTAGAAATTCTGGGACAACTTTGGAAAGTGATCCTTATCTTCTTCTATTTCTCCACAAATATACTCTACACGTAAGGAGAACTTATTGTACTTATATTAGTTTTCTATTGCTGCCATACAAAATTATTACAAATTTTATGGCTTAAAACAACACAGATGTATTCTCTTATAGTTTAGTACATTAGAAGTCATGTCGGCAGGATTGTGTTTCTTTCTGAAGGCTCTTGGGGAAGAATCTACTTCCCTACTTTTCCAACTGCTAGAGGCTACCCATCTTCCTTGGCTCCTGGATCCCTTCCTTCATCTTCCAAGCCAGCAATGTTGCCTCTCTCTGACCATTCTTCTGTAGTTAACATTTCCCTATGACCACAGTAGGAAAGGTTCTGTTTTTAAGGACTTGTGTAAAAAGGTTTGGCTCATCTGGATAATTCAGGATACTCTCCCCATCTCAAGGTCCTCAAATTTAACCACATCTACAAAATTCCTTTTGCCATGTAAGGTATCATATTCCCTAATTCTGAGGATTAAGATGTGGACATCTTTGGGAGACCATTATTCTGCCTACCACAGTATTTTATTATAAAATTATTTCTTTACATATCTATTTTCTGTCACTAGCTTTGAACTCGTTAAGGTTATTAAGGGCGAGAACTATGTCTTATAAATTGTACATGAATACTTAGTATATTGCACTGTGCCTGGCTCATTGTAGGCTCATAATAAATATTTGTTGAATGAACAGAAATATTCTACAATAACAACCATATTAGGCAAAAAACCTCCACGTAAATTAAAAACAAACTTAAATGTAACATCAATATTTATTCTCCCATGAGCACAGTTGTAAATGTTTTCAAATGTTCATCTCTGAAAAAAGAAAAGCTATGAAAACACACTTTCATTTTACACAAAATGAGTACATTTAACAGCAAAACGGACATCAGTATCTTTATTGATTTACATTTTTTCTCAGTTTATAATATACTTAGAAATAAGTTTATCAAGCAGAAAAGTTGCTCGAATTTTTATTTTCATCTTCTATAAAAATTTAAACAAAGTGAAGCTATTTGCAGCATGTTAGTACATTTTCATAGCTTTTTAAATAGTGGCTAGAATTTAGATTCAAATGTGAAAAAAAAGGCTCTAAGCAAGAGTGAAGAGATATGGTTGGCAAAATTGCAACAAGGCAAAACAAACGAACAAAAAACACCCATAATACTTCACACATAAAACAGTACAACAGTGAGGAAATGAGGATGGAGCTTTTTCCCCTGTTCTAACATTAATCACTTTGTCCTTGCCAAATTTTATTCTTTGCATGTGAGGCTCCAATGGAAGAACATTTATCAAATATGTTGCCTTTATGGTTACAAAGAGAGTATTGACTATGACATGAACATCAGAGTGTTTTCATCAAAATAATGATATTTTTTCTCCATGATTAAAGGGGTATTCTAATTGATTCAAAATCCTTCTTAAAAGATACCCAAAGTTACTGATGCGAAATTAAAGGTGAACCCCTAAATAAACGTGGAACTTTTGAGAAGGATTCTTAAAGATAATTATATCAAAGTCTTTTTTTCTTTTTTTTTTGAGGCAGGGTCTTGCTCTGTCGCCCTAGGCTGGAATGCAGTGGCATGAAACATAGCTCACTGCAGCCTTAAACTCCTGGGTTCAAGGGATCCTCCTACCTTAGCCTCTCAAATAGATGGGACAACATGCAAGCACCACCATGTCCGGTTAATGTTTTTAAAGAAATTTTGCCAAGACAGGGTCTGTTGCCCAGGCTGGTCTCCAACTCCTGGCCTCAAGTGATCCTCCCACTTCAGCTTCCCCAAGAGCTGGGTTTACAAGTATGAGCCACCATGCCTGGACACAAAGAATAAAGAGGTTAAGCAACACAGCCTATTAACAAAAAACACAGGCTTTGGAAGAAAATATGACAGAATCAAATCCTGCTCTGTCATGTATCAGCTATGTGACATTGGGCAAATTACTTAAACACTGACCCTCAGTTTCTCCATCCATAAAAGGAGACTAATAATACCTACCTCATAGAGTTGTTGCAATAATAAAATAAGGAAACAGATAAAAAGCTTTTTGAATACACACAGTAAGCACTCAATATATGGTAACTATTATTATTACTATATTTTTGGTAGAATTTATGTCTTGTGATTTTTACTTCTCTTTCTTTTGTACCAAGTTGCCTGTGTAATTAATACCATAGTGATCGTCTCTCTCATGATAATTAAATTCAGTTGTATTTTTCTTCAACTGTTATGACAATTTAATTATATAGAAATTGAGGTGGGATGTTTTCTATGGAACATCCTTACCCATGGAACAATTTGTGCACATTAGCATGGTAGAACTTCTGGTCACTTACTTTTAGAAGAGCACAAGCTACATTCTATAAACAGGCTTTCATTAAGTGGGTAACAATTTAAGATTCACATTTAACTGTTTTCCTGTGTCTAATATTACATGTTGTTGTATCAATGATGTTATTACATATGCAATATTGGAAATCTGCTGTTTTTGTCTGCCTGGTATTTATTCCACTTTCTTCTACTTGTAGCACCTTCATTTAACTTTGGAGAAAGCATCCCTTACCTGCTCTTAGTCCATGTGTAGGCTGAAGATGTTCCCATTCCCTAGTTCCAGGTCTGCCCAATAAGAACATTTCATTTTCTTGGGCACATGATTAATTAAGGAATGTGCATGTAACCCAAGACAGGCCAATAAAAGCTGTATCACATCTATTAAAAAAGAGACACTTTAAAACAAAACTGTGCTTAGTTAGCTAGTAAGATGTACGGCATCTTATTACTATGAGGAGAAAGCTTGTTAAGAATGAAGCCAACAAAAAGAAAAGTCAAGAAATGGATAGAGACAGAGTCTCATTGATATAGTTTGAGTACTTGGATCCAGCTAGTGCATCTGTCTCTGGTCTTTTTAATAACGTGAGCCAATAAATTCCTATTTTCCAAAATCTAGTAGGGGTTGAATTTTTGTCACTTGAAACCAAGAATTCTGACTATAGATGATGATGATAATGATAATAATAATAATAGTTACCATTCGTCAAATGTTTATCATATGCTAGATACTGTGTTAAGCACTTTGTATTCTTTATGCTATTTAACCTTATTCATTACAATAAGTATTTTTTAGGTAATTCCAAAGCCTGTGTTCTTAACTGCAGTGCTCAAGTGCTTCCTCATTCATTTGGTTTTATTGTTACTAGCAATAATTAATGTGAAGAATGTATTACTAATATTAAAGAAAGTAATGGGGGTTAGCCAAATGGAAATTTTTAGATACAACTTTTAAAAACTTGTTTTTAAAAACTACATAAGAATACATGGATAAATGGCTGTTGTAAATATTCAGACAACACAAAAGAATACAGAGTAAAAACTGAGATGTTGCCTTCTCCTTGCCACTTTTAGTTGGCTTTCTCTAGCTATCATGCAGTGCCAGCCTCAATAATGCTAGCCATGGAAATCGTAACGAGGAAGGTAGATTTACTACAGTATACATGTCAAGATGCACACCAAGCAAAAGGGAAATAATTTATAGATAGCACAGTTTCAACTACTTACATTGACTATTTTTCAACTTTGCTGGGATTATACTCTACTGACCTCTAATTTTTCTTAATCTATGAGGAAAAAATACAAATTCACCACCACACAGAGAAAAACACTGTGCTGCTTGGGAGTATTCAACAAAATTGTTACACAATAAATTAAGATAATCACCAGGCACAAGAGATGTTCTTCAGCACTTTTTGGCTTGAGGTGGCTGGTTTAAACCAGCCCTGATTGCTTTAGAGCTGCTTTAGTTGTCCTAAAATACCTTTTAACTAATTATAATACTAAAATCCCCACCTAGTATAAAATTATAATATCATTAATATAACATGGGCAATATGATGGCACATGATGATTGTACTACATACAAATGTTTGATTTGTTTTGGTCTTCCTGGGTTGCCTCTCCTGGTGTGGAACCTCTATCCCTACAGGGGGTTGGGGATGAGCAGTGGGGACTGGGCCTCAGTGTTCTTAGCTTGCTGTGCCTAGAGTAGGTGCTGGTTGTGGGAAGAGAGACTTGGTCCTCTCAGCCATGCCTACCTGGAATACAGCTTCTATAACATGAAGCTGGGAGGAGAGGGGGAAGAGATGAGAAACACTGGAGGCCTACCCCTCCAGGGTGAAACTATAGCTTTATGCTGGGAATGGGTGAGAGCGCGGAGAGTGAACGCCCTCTTTTTGGCTACACATGCTGAGGTAGGACGTCTGTAACACAGCATGCTGAAGGGGAGGTGATGAAGTGGGTTGTGGTTCAAAAGGCACAAATACTCACTCTTCTTACTGAGATTTAGGAGATTTTCTTGAATGAATGTTTCTCCATTTGCTGTATGCCTTAAGGATGATTCCAAGAGACTTTAAAAATTGTTTTGTTTTGCTTAATAATTTTCACCAGTTAAATTGCTGTTTTGCTGGGGAGAGAGTCTGCTGAATTCCTTACTTCATTATTCTTGACACCCTGCCTTGGCTGTTTTTGGACATTAATTACTTTTGATGGTGAACTGTAGGACAATTTCTATAAAGTTGAATCAGAGGATGCTGGATGGTAGATAGCTAGTTTTCTGGCACTTTGAAGAGTGTTTATTATTCCTGATATGTCCTCTGACGATCAAAGTCTGGGTATAAAAGTTTGCCTTTTGAGGGTCCATTTAATCACACAGTTCTCACTAACACTTTCTTTTTTTTTTTTTAAAGTGTTTAGGCCGGGCGTGGTGGCTCATGCCTGTAATTCTATGCCTGTAACGCTACAATGACACCAGTGCACTCTACCCAAGGCAACAGAGTGAGATTCTGTCTCAAAAAAAAAAAAAAAAAAAAAGAAAAAGAAAAAGAAAAAGAAAAGAAATTGAACCTTCTCCTCGCTCCCCCTTTCATATTAAAAAAATAAATAAATAAAAAAGTCTTAAATATTTACTTAAAGTTTAAATGAATAAAAACCAATGGCTTCCTTTTTCTCCTTCCTCCTATTCTTTCACACATATCATTAAATAGGCAATTTTCCTTCTTTGTTCAGCAGAGCCTATCAAGTACTTTAGGTGGTAATCAACTCACTTTTTCCATTAAGCCTAAGAAAAGTTAACCAGAAATTCAAATCTCAGGAAAGTCCTGATTTTTCCTTAGTTGCGTTCAATACATTAAATATCACACCCAAGTATGTCTTTTTTTTTTTTGAGACAGAGTCTCACTCTGTTGCATGGGCTAGAGTGCGGTGGCGTCAGCCTAGCTCACAGCAACCTCAAACTCCTGGGCTCAAGGGATCCTACTGCCTCAGCCTCCTGAGTAGCTGGGACTACAGGCATGCACCACCATGCCCAGCTAATTTTTTTCTATATATTTTTAGTCGTCCAGCCAATTTCTTTCTATTTTTTTTAGTAGAGACGGGGTCTCGCTCTTGCTCAGGCTGGTCTCAAACTGCTGAGCTCAAACCATCCTCCCGCCTCGGCCTCCCAGAGTGCTAGGATTACAGGCGTGAGCCACCACACCCGGCCCCAAGTATGTCTTTTAGAACAATTTGTACAATAATTAAAATACTATCTATCATTACTTATAACCCTCTGGAGAAGTACTTTAAAAATGTAGACATGTCAGAAGTAAGTCAAGAATGCTCTGTGAACATTAAAATGGTCTCCTTTCTACCCCTCACATTAAATCCCTGGCAGCCCAGAAAGAAAAAACAACACAGAAAAAAACATACCAACACACCTAAGAACAAATAATACAACATAAACTGTCATTTATATTCAGCACAACATATATAATTATTTTGCTTTAACAACCCTTTTATTTTATGGAACCAATTTAATTCAACAAACATTTTCCTTGTGCCTATACAATGTATTAGATAAATAACATTACATTCTTAACTTTAAGAAGTTAACAATCTAGTATGGTGGTTACCATATATATACAAATAAGTATATTTTAAAGCAAAATGTGATGAAAGTGTTTAAGAGTTGCAAAATGCTTGGCATTCAGTTCCAAAAAGGTCAATTTGGTCAAAAATCAGGAGAGTTGGCAACAAAAGAAAAAGCCATTAATGCAATGTTTTCAAATATTTAGTTAGATAGTATTTTTAAAAAGTGATGTTATATGTTTAACTGCTTTTGTATTGTTATATAATGGGATAGATGTTTATACCACTTACATACCACAAACTGATTCTGTGGTTTCAGAAACATCTCCAGCATTTAGTCACCTGCAAAGACTCATTTCTTGCTTTCTAATCCTCCTTATCTGAAAGGCTGGCCCTATGTAGATATGCCCTGAAATATGTATGCTTTAAAAACAACAAATAAATAATGTTTAAATGAAGTTTTTAACTGATTTCAGAACACATTTACTAATAAAAATGACTAAGATTCACTGAATTCTAGTATGTGCTTGGCGATGTTTTAAGTACTATGATCTTTAAAACATAAAGGAAATGAAAGAAGAAAGATTATGTAATTAGTAAAGATCACCTAGTAATTGGTGGAGTGAAGACACACATTCAGGCAATTTGGCTCTAAAGCTTACATTTTAAAGCCCTACATTATATGCTGTCTTAGAAATATAAACTCAATCTTGTGATGGTATATATTCTTTTGTTTTAATATATCAGTTTTTAACAGCAGTTCAAACAGTTATATTTGTCTTGATTTACTTCTATTCAGAAAAAATAATAATTAATTTAAAAAATGGTTTGTGGTTTTTGCATTTGGCTCAATATATAATATAGCACCTGGTCTCAATTATGATGCTTACTATTTGACCAGGATTTAAAATTTTTTACCTTTTCTCAAAAATAAAAACCAAAGCCAATTTGAAATCTTTAATTCCACCTCTGCCCCCAAGAAGAAAAGCAACAGAAGTTGGCATAAAGACTAAGTACCTCCTAGAACACTTCATAGGTGGATATTTTCTTCCATATTTCTAACTATATCCAATTAAGAGAGAAAAATGTATCTTTTTTTTTGGCCAGAAAATAACCACTGTTTTTCTCCCTGAAATTTTGTTGCCTTAGTAGTATAGTAGCCCTCCCCTTATCCATAGTTTCACTTTCTGCTATTTCAGTTACCTATGATCAACCATGGTCTGAAAACCTTAAATGGAAAATTCCAGAAATAATGCATAAGTTTTAAATTCTGGGCCATTCTGAGTAGTGTGATGAAATCTCATGTCATCCTACTCCATCCTGCTTTGAACATGAATCATCCCTTTGTCCAGTGTATCCACACTGCAGACACTACTCACCCATCAGTTGCTTAGTAGTCATCTCAGCTATCAGACTGACAGATCACAAGAAGAAGAGTACAGTACAATAAGATATTTTGAGAAAGACAGGCAGAGAGAGTGCACATTTACACAACTTTTATTACAGTATATTATAATTGTTCTATTTTATTATTATTGTTGTTAATCTCTTACTGTGCCTAATTTATAAATTAAACTTTATCATAGGTATATGTGTATATGTGTGTGTGTGTGTGTGTGTGTGTGTGTGTGTGTGTGTATGAAAAAACAGTATCTATAGGGTTCGGTACTATTCTCAGTTCCAGGCATCCAGTGGTAGTGTTGGAATGTATCCCCTGATAAGGATTTGTGAGTATAGAAGGAGTAGTAGGAACACTGACACATGATTTTATTATGAGGAATCCAAGTTCAATTTTTATCAACACTTAGCAGCCTGGAAGAGGAAGGAGGGAACCTGGAGATTGCTCAAAGTCAGGGAGCAGGGGAGAACGTGTGGCTATGAAGAAGGGAGGACTACTGCATGTCCTTAATAATGACTAAGAGCAAAGAACAATGAACTTCTGCAGTAATATGAGCAGAATGTGCTCCAGTGACCATGGAAAGGCTGCCTTTATAGATAATATAATTTTTGATTGAATATAGTTATGGAGATACCAAAAGAAGGAAGGAGGAGAATGACAGAAAGAAATAAGTTGGCAGTCAGTCTCAGGGGAATTTTTAGACTAAAAAGTCTTTTCCCCCAAAATAACTGGAATTTAGTTCCACTTAATCCACTCCACCATCCCACTCAACCTCTCAAAAGAAATGTTTTTGAAAAAAGCCTTGTTACCTTCTAATAAAAGGGTAGGAGTCTCACATTTGTGAAACACCAATAAGACAGTATCATACAGAAAGGGAAGATAAATACAAGAAAATATATACTAAGAAAGAAGCAGTTATGCATTTTAAAAGCCTCTGGATTAGTTATATATTATAGTTAGCCCTTTTGGCTTTTATTTTCTCCTTGCAGTTTAGGACTTACAGTCTACAATTTCAACGATGAATTCATAGCCACATGTTCTTCCCCAGTCCCTAACTTTCAGCATCTCCAGGTTTCCTCTTTCCTCTTCCAGGCTGCTAAGTGTTGATAAATATTGAACTTGGATGCCTCATAATAAAATCATGAGTCAGTGTTCCTGGTATTCTTTCGGTACTCCAAAATCCTTTCAGTCACCTCTTGATAACTGTCCGTCCAATTTCTGAAGATAGTTTCAAATCTTTCCCACTCTTTTATCTACTCCTTCCTACAGAGATTGCTATTTTATTTCAAGGTTAACTTTTACTCATAATCCTAAACCTTCTTATTCATTCACGTAAGTACAAAAAAGATTTTGTACTGTAACATATACCTTTTAATTTCTAAGACAAAAGAAGCAAAATACAGATCCTCATTGGAACTGGAACATTTGTGTATTAGGCAAGTCATACCTCCTTTTAGGACAAAACCATGAAAAGCAATGATATTCAAAATCACAGGTACCAGACAGAATGTGAGGTGCTAACTAGATGAGGACTGTTTTTAAAACAGTGAGTATATCACTGATGCTGCTGTTCTGGTTGTTTGACAATAATCTATTGAAAGAATCATCAACATTTACAACTTTGTAAATACTCTCTTTTAAATTAAATTTTAGAATAGGAATTTTAGGTTTGTATCTAGGACAAAGAAGTATAGCTTTATGGAAGTTTGAAAACTCTATTTGCTTGTGTTGTGATATATCTTTTCCATATGCAAATACATGAATCGTGCTTGTTAGAATTAAGTTTCCTTTAAAATTAACTTGCCGTTAATTTCTTACTAAGATCTATAATGTCTCATGGCAAAGTTAACAGTACATATGAATTTGACAATTTTTCAAAAAGCTATGAAGATGCCATTCATATATCTCAAATGTTTGGGAGTTGTTTATTGTGTCCTGTACAATAATAGCTTCTTGTTTTGTACACTGCACTTTTTGTCAAATCCAGTGAGTTGGCTAATTTTTTTCTTTGCAGTTCTGAAATAATCACTGCTATGTAATTCTTATTAAATGAAATGTCTATTAAGTCATCAATCATTTGGACTAAGTAGGGAAACAAGTTTAATTGCTTTTCATTATTTATAGCACTAAAGAATCTATAGGAATCTAGTCTTGTGGATTAAAAAAGGATCTGTGTCTATGATGTTTCTTATGGAAGAAATTTTTTGAAAAACAGTATATCCACATAAAGCCACCTTATTTTCTAACAAAGTATATTAGTTATTCTAATTTTAGATGAATTAGGTGATATAGTGAAAATTACTAGAAGTTTTCTGCTTACTGTGATAAAGTCTGTATTTACACTCCAAAGTTATGATCCTCTCCTCTCAGCAAGTTTTGCACCTGCATTTTATGCAAGATGTGTTGTGCCGTACTTGTGGCAAGCCAGCACAGACCTGACTCATCTGCCAGACTGACTGATGGCTGCTTACTTTCAGGAAACCACACTCTGGTTCTTGGTCTGAGTCAGGTCCTCCCTGAGTACCACTGATCTTGGATTACTAAACTCCAACTCCAATAATTCATAATCCTTGATTTACAGAACATGTTGGCTTATAAAACACACGAGTCAATTTAGTTCAATTCAACAAAAAATAATTGAATGCCTACCATGAGCAAGGTAAGTGCTTTTCAGTTGCACAAAATAAATAACCCATATTCCCTATTAAGCTGCTTAACGTATTAGGAAAGATATGTACCCAAAACACTGCTGCACTATCCCTCCCTAATTAAAATGACCCATGTTTTATAAAAGATTCATAGTTTTCTTCTTATCTTTCTGAGCATTACTTCTCAGCTCAGGTTTCTAGACTTGTATGCTCAGCTACATATTCAACATTTCCACGTGGATGTCTTGTAGGAACCTCAAATTCAACATGCCTAGTACCAAACTCATAACTATCTGCCCTAAATTAGGTCTTCCTCTAGGATTCCCTGCCTCTGTGAACGGCACAACCCACGGTGCAAGCCAGAAACCTGCTACTCATTCTAAATGTCTTCAGCTCCTTTGTTGTCTTTGGTTTGTTTTTCCTGGCTCATTTCCCTCTGAGTTTATGTGTTAAAAGTTCTCAGGGACTTATCTGTAGGCCATCTTATCTTTCTACTCTACATTCTCTTCTGATGGAGATTTCACCTTCTCCAATGATTTTTTGATATATAGTTGCTATGCTGACGACTCTTAATTTTAAAATCATACCTTGGCCAAGAGAAGAGTACTAGTGAATTACTTTTCTTTTCTTTTTTTTTTTAATAGAAATGAGGTCTTGCTTTGTCACCCAGGCTGGAGTGGAGTGGAGCAATCATAGCTCACTGCAGCCTCAAACTCCTGGACTCAAGCAATCCTCCTGCCTGAGCCTCCCAAGTAGCTGAAACTACAGGTGCATGTCACCACGTATGGCTATTTTTTTTTTCATTTTTTTGGATGGTGGATGGGGTCTTGTTATATCGCCCAAGCTGGCCTCAAACCCCTGGCCTCAACAGTCCTCCCAACTCAGCCTCCTGAGTCATTGGGATAAAGGCATAACCCACTGCACTTGGCTCCAGTGAAGTATTTTTGATCTTCTCAGAAAACAATCTTTGTAGTTTTAATTAGATTTTTCCCCATTTTCCTTTACTTATTACCCATTTGTTCAATAAACTTATTAAATACATATATTCCAAGCATTTGCTCCTCACAAAAATGCAGTGATGTTGGTGCTAATAGACTCTGGGACTTCTCCAGAATCAGCCAGCCAGCCAGAAGTATTCTGACAACAAATTCTGAGCTCATTCCAATAAACTGTAGTGTAGTTTTTTTGAAAATACCTTTTTTGGAAAATGTGCTTAATCTAAATAACTTACATTGTCCTTCTTATCCTCACCTCTTCATATCAAGTAATCAAACCTCTAAATCTCTTATTGCAAAGGAATTGAACCAAGTATTAAAAACAAAGCAAAATATTTAAATAAATTCATTATAAGGTGTGATTATATAATCCTCCTTAAGGAATGTACTTTTTAAAAGATGAAATTTGCTAACTAAAATAAGTCCATAATTAATTTATTTTTCCTTTCATTGTTCCACAAAGGACTTGCATTTGCTTACGGTAGGAACAAATGAATAAAGTAGTGATAAAATATAAAGAACTGGAAGTGGGGATGGGTGAGAAAGAATTGAGAATCTAGATTGGAGAAAGATATGTCACCACAATTACTAAGACTGGGCCTCAAATTTGGCTCTACCCTCCTCCAAGTCAAAGCAAAACAAGAGGCATGGGCAAGTAGGTAATTTTCACTTCCTTTAGGTCTTTGCTCAACTATCACCTCAGTGAGCTCTTCCATGACTACCATATATAAAAGTGAAATAAGCCAGGCACAGAAAGACAAATATTGCATGTTCTCGCTTATATGCAGGAGCTAAAAAAGTTGATTTCATGGAGGTAGAGAGTAGAATGATGGTTACCAGAGGCTGGCAAAACTGTGTGTGTGTGTGTGTGTGTGTGTGTGTGTGTGTGTGTGTGTGTGTGTGTGTAGGGGGTATGAAGAGAGTTTATTTTAGTTAATGGGTATGAACATACAGTTACATAGAAGAACTAAATTCTAGTCTTTGATGGCACTGTGGGGTGACTGTATTTAACAGCAGTATAGTGTATATTTCAAAATAGCTAAAAGAGAAGATTTGGAATATTTCCAACACAAAGAAATAAATGTTTGAGGTGATGGATTTCCTAAATACTTTGATTTAATCATTATGCATTGTACACATGTATCAAAGTATCACCCCATAAAATGTACCTTATAACTATGTTCAAATACCATGTATCAATAAAAAAGAAAAAGAAATAACAATTTAAAAATAGCAACTCTATCCCATACCCACATTCCCTGCTTTTAGTTTTTTTATAGCACTTATAACCCACTGATGTGCTTGTTCACTGATGTACTTGTTCAATTATTTGATATATATTAAATATATTAAAACAGCTGCCTATTATAGTGGAAGGAAATAGTTAGGCAATGAAAAAATAAATTAAATAAAACAAGAGCTTTGCAAGAAATAATGATAGACAATAGTGGGCCATGAAGTGAAGAATATGACTAATTCAGGCCTCTCTCTTAACTCAAACTGTAGGTTAAAAAATTTCTACATTTTGTACTTTTCCAACAATCTACTTCTTTTTTTAAAAAATAAAATGTCTGACGACATTACTGAGTATCTTGTGTGTGCAGGATGATGCTACCACAAGATGGGTGAGCTTATCTATTGAAAATAGCCAAAAATCAAACATCTTTCCTGAAAAATGACTTTCTTTCTCAGTTTTCAATTTGTAGCTGTGAAAATTTTGCTTTTGCTATGTTATTACCTCTAAAAATCACAGAATAAGGAATTCTGAATTCAGTCAGACTGACAGAATTTGCAGTTCATGAGATATCAAACTTACACCTCTGTAGATGGTCTGCAGGCATCCAAGTAAAATTTTGATCAAGAATAAAAAACAGAAAACAATTTTTTTGGATTAACTGGAAGAGGGAATGAAAAAATTTGTAAACATGGATATTAGAAAAAAATATAAAGAGAAAATATAGTAAAAACCACAAATGGGAATTTATTTTTCTTAACATTATTTAGGTATTAAGTATTTTTTTTTTTTTTTTTTTTTT
>RJWJ010001408.1:0-86238 GCA_004363605.1 Indri indri | reverse complement strand
ATCAAAAATAGGTATTAAGTATTAATAATAATTTTATCCTTCAATTTCCATGAAGTTCAAAACATTTGCACCATGCTTTCTCTTTGATCAGAACTCTGGTAAGCTGCAATTGTTGCTATAAGAAAATAGTAACACCAAATTCATTTTTTTTTTTTTAAATTTTTAGTAGAGGTGGGGTCTTGCCCTTGCTCAGACTGGTCTCAAACTTCTGACCTCAAGCAAGCCTCCCACCTCGGCCTCCCAGAGTGCTAGGATTACAGATGTGAGCCACTGCACCTGGCCAGAAACACCAAATTAAGCCAGTCATTTCTTCTTCCTATGCCAAGGTAAGGCTCAGCAGCCAATGAAGTTAAATGAAAAACAGAACAAAACAAAACAAAAAAACACCCACTGGATATGGGGAAAAAATTAGATCAGAAGATAGAAAGTATCCTCTGCATAAAGTTAATTGGAAATTCAGTTTTCTGCTCAAATGAAGCCATATTTCAAATGTCTTATTAATTCCCTTGAACACACACACACACACAGTTAATGTACCAAAATATAACTAGAAGGAACTCTTAAGGTTTTTGAAGATAGGTGGCTGCTATTGCAAGATAAGATTGTGACTGTAGAGAAGACAGACACTGAAGATAGTGTGGCCACAAAGCTTAAAGGAAGTATAAATAAAGATACAGAGTTTCTACTTAAGCCTCTTAGGGAAAGCCTGATGTCCTGGTACTTTTAATTTTTCCCTTTAACATTGCTTTATTACTTCTTTTGAATAGGAGACTGAGAATAACTTTTACCAAGGAGGTGGGTATTATTTTTCCTGTCAAGGATCAGTGACGCCCAAGAGGAAAAAAAAATCTACCAAAGAGCTACATAAGAAGCAACATAATTCAGGCTTAGGGTTTTTTGTTTCTTAGAAATTATTTAATATGAAACAATTTATCTAATTTTTAGAATAGAAAATATTAATACTTTATTCAATAAGTTATATTTATTTTATAAATCTGAGAATTACTACTAAAAATACAGTTCATGATGTGGTTAGTAGAGGAAAATAAGAGGAGAACCAGAGAAAAAGATGAGAAACAGAAAACGTGAGGGAGAACTAGGGCGCTAATATTTACTGAGGGCATACCTACTATGTGTTAGGCATTTTGCGTGCAAAATTTCACAGAATCCTCCTAAGACCCTTAAAAAGGTGGGGAGCAGTACACCCATAACAAATGAGGAAACTGAGTCTCTGAGGGAAAACTAATCAGGATCACAGGGCTAATAAAGTATAAATAGTAAAGCCAAGATTCAAAATTAGAACTGTCACACATTCCGAAACCTTTTTCATTGTTTCATAATGCTCTGCTTCTACAGAGAAGAGCAAGAGGTAGGGGGGAAAGACATGGAGAAAAAGATAAAGTGGCTGAGATGAGTGGGGAAGAATAAAGCACGTGGGAGAATAAGCCTCAACAGGGGTAGAAAAGAGATGGCATAGTAGGAGAGTGAGGCAGAAAAGGAAAGTGAAAGGGAGAGCAAAATAGAGCCAGTTGCACATGAGGAGTTGTTGAAAGAAAGACACAGAGAAAAGGGGTCATTTGGGAGACTACCTATTTAGAATTTAGGGTTCAAGAAAATAAACAATTTTTACCTATCTATTGGAATATCTACTAGAGCAATTACTTTTGACAACTCAAAGAACTGTAACGCTTATACATTTGAGTACGTTTTCTCAACTTTGGCACTACTGATATTTTGGGACAGACGGTATTTTACTGCAGGGGACCATTCTGTGCATTACAGGATGTTTAGCAGTATCCCCTGGCCTCTTCCTATTAGATGCCAGTAGCACCCCCTTAGCCTCAACAGTGAAAAATTCTAGATTGCCAAATGCTCCCAGTTGAGAGTCACTAACTTAGAAGGTTCCACTCTGGATAATGATAAAAAATGAACAAAGGATGCCTACCATACGCAAAATTATTACTTGAGTTACTCTAGTGACTGGAAGAAGATGAGATTAAGTTAGGGCAGCACCACTTACAGTATTGCTTGCAAACTACTTTTAAAAGATGTGAAGGGAAGTGGGTATAAATGATTATCTAGTTTTGAACTACACAATCTAAAGGAGGGCAGATTTGTCAGACTGCTCTCCCATCATCTGATGGGCTCTTTGTATACATAAAAAGAACATTGGCTTTGAAGTTCAGAGATTAGTTCTGGTCTGCTCTAGCATGAGTGAGTTGTAGGAAATATAGCAAATCACTTGGCCCAAGGGAACAAATGTTGGCTTCTCATACCTTACCAAGAGTTCAAATATACACTTCTGAGGAAACAGTTAAATAACTCCCCTGTGTATTATCTATTACTGATACTATGTTGAAGGGCAAGTATGGTGAATACTGCATATTGGCTTGCTTATCCTCTATTTCCTTGCCAAAGTATGGCTTGTGAGCACAGCACTGGACTCACTTAGAAGTTTGTCAGAGACGCAAAATCTCAAACCTTACCCAACACCAACTGAATCAAAATTTGCATTTAATAAGAGTTGATTCCTATGCACATTAAAGTTGAGAAGCACTATTCTATTCTGCTTTCCTCCTAGGGTGCCTTTCTAACTGCATTGGCTGTAAAACTTAAAAGTACCTTTCTCAGATATCTTTTCAGTTAGGTCTAACAGCTAACACTCACATGCTAGCTATGTGCTAGGGACTGCTCTAAGCACTTTTTATGTAGTATTAACTCATGCAATCATCCCGATAACCCTATGAGGTTGATACAATTATTATTCCCATTATATGAAGAAGCTACAGCCCAGTGGGGTTAATTAAATCACCTGAAGTTAGTAAGTGGCAAACCTAGATATTCTTGACCTAGAATCCATACTGTTAATCATATTTCTACTGATAGATCAAAGAGGATACACAACCCCTCTCCACCATTTTGATTTTTGCTTTTTCTTTTACAGATCATCTTGTGGAACACAATTTGATAAATGCTATTATAGAATTTCTTTCATTTATTTACTGAAATATCTATGAATCAGCATTCTTCTGGAAGTTCTGGGCACTGCAAAAGGCAAGAAATAGAAATGAGGCATCAAGATGTGATGAAAGGAATCAGCCGGGCGCGGTGGTTCACGCCTGTAATCCTAGCACTCTGGGAGGCCGAGGCGGGCGGATAGTCCTGAGCTCAGGAGTTCGAGACCAGCCTGAGCAAGAGCGAGACCCCGTCTCTACCAAAAATAGAAAGAAATTAATTGGACAGCTAAAAAAATATATATAGAAAAAAATTAGCCGGGCATGGTGGCGCATGCCTGTAGTCCCAGCTATTTGGGAGGCTGAGGCAGTAGGATTGCTTGAGCCCAGGAGTTTGAGGTTGCTGTGAGCTAGGCTGATGCCATGGCACTCGCCCCGGGCAAGAGAGTGAGACTGTCTCAAAAAAAAAAAAAAAAAAAAAAAAAGAAAGGAATCAAAAGCATTCTTATCTATAGACTGGATGATTATATACCTAGAAAATGCAAAAGAATCAAGTCTAAGAGATACTATTATTTATTAGTATTGGAATAAAATTTAGAAAGGTAGCCAGTTAAAAACTGAGTACATAAAAGCCAATAGGTAGAAACCAGTGGCAATAAAACATGATATGGAAAAAAATTCTTTTCATAATACCAACGAAAATATAAAAACTTAATACAGACTTATACTGAAAATATATATATATATATAAATGTGTGTAGGTATATATATCCTAAATAGATTATATATAGCATATATATACCTACTATAAAGGATTGCCAAGCAAGGGAGAAAATGGATTATTCAATGATTAGAAAAAAAAGACTAGCTCCACACCTCGCACAATATATAAAGTCATTCTAAAGAGATTAAACACGTGAGAGTTTAAAAAAAAAACCATAAAAGAAAATATAGGTGGATATTTAACTGATTGTAGGATTAGAAAGAATTTCTAAACAAATATATACGGAGATAAGTGTGATGTGTGTATATGTGTATGTGTGTGTGTGTGTGTGTGTGTGTGTGTGTATGAAATTACCAAAAAAGAAATTCCTTTGACTAATAAAAATTTAAAGCATTTCTAAATTACGAATATCATAAATAAAATTATAAAGTAAACAGCAAGCAGGGAAAATATTTATAATTAATGTGAAATAAGGGATTAATATCCTTATAATACCACCAAAAGGAAAAACATGGTCAAAGAACACGATTAAAAAGAAATACAAATACCCAATAAATATATGAATGTTTTACTAAACCTCTCCAGCAGTATCTTACAACAATAAGATAAAATTTTAGCCTTAATTGGCAAAGATTAATCTATAAATCTTATTGTTCATTGCTGGCATGGATGGTTTCCAGTTGGCACTTTTACACACCAATGCTGGAAGTGTACATGGGTACAACCTTTCTTGAATGCAATTCTTTAGGATGTTTAAGAGGCTTCAAAGAGTTTGACTCATTGACCTGGTTCTTCCACTGCTAGGAATCTATTCCAAGGAATAAGTGTGAGGAATTACAAGCAAAGATTTTCACACAGCATTACTTATAAAAGAAAGTTTGAAGCAACTCAAATGTGCACTGTTAGGGGAATGAATATTAGGCAGCCCTAATAAACACAGTTTTCACAGAATTTTCATAACATGGAAAAATGATACAACCTTCTAAGTAGATAAAAGAAGATATAAAATTTATTTCTATTTATATTAAAGCATCTTAAAAATATGTGTGTATAAATGTGTATATACATATGGAGAGATGTTAATATATGAATATACCATAGTAATACCAAATGTTTGATATTTGATATCAAAATATTACCCAGAGTAGGATTTCAAATGTTTTTATTTTCTTCTTTATATCATTCTACATTTTTAATTTTCCAAAGTATATATTACTTCTTATAATCATAAAGAAAGGCCGTAAAGCTAGAGTTAATGATTCTAAAGTCAATCTAAGAAATCTAAGAATAATGGGAACTCCCTGTGCTCTACGTAAGCAGGGCCATCTTAGGTTATTCACGCTGTGACCTGCACTGTGCCTCATCTAAGCAGATGCCATTGATATTACAGACTTACAATAAAAGGACTCGTGATGTTTAGCCTTCCAGCTATGCAGCAGGGCACAGAATCTCTCACATAAAACCACCTGGCATTCACCATCATGAACATATTTGGATCATCTCTCATGTACACAATTACAAACACGTATATGGAATAGCTGTGTCCTGTCCCTTCAATTCCTTGGGCATCCCCTGAAATTGCTTCTCTGCCTTGCTCATCTCTCTCAGAGGCCTGACTCCTACAGCCAACTTGACACAGTTCCTTCATCTAGGGTACTTGATCTGTTCTCCCAAGGCCTGCTTTCTCCAGATACTTGATTTTAACCAGACCTCCTTTGTCAATCATCCTACCTGGAAAGACCCTGGCAGGAAAAATAATGGAGCCTGAGTTTTGTCTCAAATGGAGTAGCATCTAAGGGCAAATTGTAAAAAATGATGTTTCTTATTATTGTAATAGAACACCTGTATTATTCAGTATCTCAGTATTATTAATACATAAAATAAATACCAAAATACAGATACATTTTGATCTGGTATTATAATAACAATGAACAAAAGATAGATTTTGTATAGTGAAAGCTGATGTAAGAGGCTTCCAGATTGATGGGAAAGAATGAGCCTTTCAGATAGGAGTGGAAAGAAAAATTAGTGAAGGAAATCAGTATGTGGAGGAGCCTTCAGCCTGGGAAATAGCCCAAGAAAGAAACCTGCTTCATCAAATTATCAGGAAAGGGCAAAACTCTGTGAAGGAAATAGAACTACAAAGGGATTTAATACAGAAAATTAGGGGTTGACAAAATTGAGCGAGCTGAAGGAGCACAAGTCAGGTGCCTCTGGAGCTAGTGAGTTCACGAGCACACCACCACCATGGTCCTGATCCAGGCAGGAGGGAGGCTCTGCTGGCTGCTGCCTACAATTCCCTTTTAGCATCCATGAGGCTACTAAGACTCTGGAACAGCCAGTGAGCGTGAAAAGCAGAAAGGCCAGCAGGAAGATAGCCTCTGCCTCATTTCCAGCTAATTAGTTTTGGTTCTGTTTCTGTTTATATCATTGTTTTTCTGGAGAGGTTCACTTTAAGTTCTAAATCACTAGCTTAGGAATCAATTTTTCAGAAATATTCCACTAATAATTTGGAGTCCTTGTAGCCTTAAAATAACTAACAAAACAAACAAAGTAAACAAAAAACTCATTTCACAACTCCTTGGGATATGTTTTATAGTAAATTTCATTTACTTCTCCCTCATACATCTTTATACATGTAAAACTATCTCCACTATCATTACATGGCAGTGCATAACAATTTTAATTTTCATTTGCAGAACTTGAAAAAAAACTAGAAAACGAGGCTTTGTGATAATATTACCAAGAAATGAGTTATCGCAAAAGCTTGCTTCTTACACCAATGATTTGGGCTGCACTAATTTTTTGCTTATTTTTTGGCTTCTTGATAAGAAGTTCTTCTCTGGTGCTGATGTAGTAGGAAATGCATTATCTCAGGTGTGATTTTCAATTATTGTGTATGTAGGCTTAGAGTACATTAGTAAGGCATGAGGTAAAAATAAAATAATAAAAATAACACTTTCAAAGGAGTCTAGGAAAATGAATTTTCATGACATACAATGAAGGAAACAGGTACGCAAAGTAATATCTATTTTCTAGGATACACACTCCATTCTTTTTTTTTTTTTTTTCATCCTTTTGCTTTGCACCATAAGCAATTTTGGAAAGACCACAGCTACTGATGATGTCCACATTGTCATATTGATGAAATCCACAGAAACTTAAATTTCGTATTTTACATGCTCCTTTACAGTCATTTGCAAATTTACTTTGGAAACTTCTGCTCAAATTTATCCCCCCACCCCCAAAGGAGTTCCTGTTGCTGTTTTCTTCACTTTTCCAGTTGAGCAACTTAGGTAAGAGGAAACCAAGCCTTTCAGCTACTGAGTCATGTACAGTTAACCGGAAAAAAAACACCAGGAAGGGAATCAGGAAGATCTTCTAGCTACCAATTATTTGCTTCAGTCACCATCTCTTATATTGTCACACATGAAAAATTACACTCCTCTATGGTGATCAAACCTAACGCCAACGCGTATTTTGTGGGCCACATACTGTAATTTGTTTCCTAAGTAACACTGCAGTAATAGAAGTTATACTTCTTTTATTAATGCATTTACTGATGATTCTGGAGTTTATGAAATGTGACCGAAAGGATAGATCGAGAAGGATGAGAAGAGATAGGTATTAATGGATGGTCCCAACAGCACAGGCTGTAGTGAAGGCCAATAACCATTTGAATTCCTACTCCTTAATGTGATTCTACAGATCGGCTTATTTCGGGTATTTTTGAAGGTCTAATTCCTGTATTTGCTGTCGAGTATTCATCCCACATGTAATTCAAGTTTTTAAATTAAATTTCCTGTCTAATGTTGAATATATTTGATGTTATAATGCCCATGATCACACCTTCTTTAATGAGATCAAACTGATCTCAACTCTCTTTTTCCTTATTATGGCTGGCCTCTTTTAGTTCTTTCCTTTTGGTATCGACCGAAAGCAATTTTCTTGCTTCTTCACTTTCAAAATGAAGTTTAGATCTCACTGTGTGCATGTGACCTGGCTCTGGGAGAGTCCCCGTCAAGCCGCCCACCGTGGCGCTCGCTCCCACACGTGCGGCAGCCGCGGCCCGCGGGGAGGAACCGCCCACCCCTTCCAGACCCCAGGTGAGCGCCCGCAGACGCAAGATGGAGGGCGGAGGGGAGCAGCTGTCTCCCAGACACAGCACAGGCGGACCGGCTCCAAGTCGAAAGAAAGTGTTTACAAGTAAGGTTTTTAAGTCAGTGACCACTGTGGAGGGCATTTCCACAGAGCCCCGGGCGCCGGCCTGGGAATCACCTGCCCGACGGCAGCGGAACGGCCATGCCGACCCCGCCACACGCGCGACCCGGGCCGGCCCTCGCGCTCACACACGCGCGACGCCGTCCAACTGTTCCCCGGGCCGGTCTCCCGCGTGCCACGGCGGCCCGAGCCCCACGCAGGGCAGCGCCGGGGCGCGGCCGGCCCCGGGCCACTTCCCTCCGCCGGGTGGGGCTCGGGCCGGGGCCGGGGCCGGGGCGCGCCGCCGCTCCCGCCCGCGCTCACCTGCTCACTTTCCTCCTGCGGCCGCAGCCCGCGCCGCCGCGGGCTAGCCCTGGGCTCCCGCTCGGTGCCTGCCGCCGCCCGCTCCTGCAGCGCGTCCCCGTCCTCGTCGGGCTCCCCGCCGCCGCCGCCCCGCAGCAGCTCCCCGGCTGAACACATCCCGCCACCAACTCCGGACGCCCGGTGCGGCCGCCGGAGGGCCACGCCGCGACGCTCCGGGCAGCGCCGCCGCCTGAGGGCCGCTGTGGGATCTGCCGCGCCAGCCGCTGACAGGAACCGCCGGAGCGCGCCCCGCCGGCCTGGGCGCCTCTAGAGCCGGCCCGGCCCCTCCTGTCACTGGCTCGCCCCGCCCCCGGCCGCCGGGCGGAGCCCTTGCGGGGGCGGGGCCAAGGCGGGGGCGGAGCCAACGGGGCGTGTGGGGGGCGCGGAGGTAGGGGGTGTGTGAGAGACCGTGTGTGTGTGAGGGGGGGTTGTGTATGATGAGAGAGGCTCTGCGTGTACGAGGGGGAAGAGAGACTGTGTGTGACTCTGCGTAAGAAAGACTGTGTGTAAGAGAGTGTGCACGAGAGAGACTTTACGTGACATCATGCGTGTGAGACATTGTGAATGAGAAAGCGAGAGACTGAGGGAGACTAGGTGTGAAAGAGAGTCTACTTGTGTGAGAGAGAGGACACTTGTAGGAGAGGAGAGCGTGTGGGCGTGGGTGTGAGAGAGGCAAACACAGACACACACCCAGTCGCACTCTCTGGCGGGGTCTGTCTGTCTTGCCTGGCACCTGTGTGTGCTCCTGACTGCCTGTCCGTCCTTTCCGAGGAAAACACATTTCTCTGTCTCTTTCGTTCCCTTTGGCTCCCCTCGGACTGTCTCTCTGCAGCTCTGTGTCTGTCTCTCTCTGTTGAGCGCTTCCTGGCGTGTGTTGGTTTTGGAACCTTGGGATTATTTGGCTGTGTATCTGACTTTGTATGTATTTCTATAAACGAGTAAGAATACGTCTTAGTGCGTGGTAAGGGGAACACATCCAATTTATAATTTTTTTTTTTAACTAACCCATCCATTTTGCTAAGGGAAATTGAGGGAGATCGAAATGTAAGTAAAATATCCAATTTTCGTGTGTATCTGTTACCTGTACGTTGAGAAAATGAGTATCATTTAGAGAAAATATCAGGCTGTCAATGCAAAGTAAATATGCATTGGTATGGAGACTTAGAATAAGAGTTATTTAGGTTCTTCTATTAAAAGTTTTTAGGCTCAGAGAGGGAATTGAAACAGGCAGAAAGTCACAGGCTTATTTTATAGACACGTTTCCTGTTTTTTATAGTCGGGAGACTCTCGGAGTCTCTCTCACACGCCCACCATGGCTCTCGCACACAGCTTCTCACTCATAGTCTCTCTCTGTCACACGTGCCCTCTCTAATTACCTCTCCCCCCCACAATATTTCCAGGGACTAGAAGATATGTTTTTGGATATCACAAACTAGAAAAAAAGAATATCATTTATTTCCTTTATTGAAAGGCTTTAAGACCCCAGAGGACAGTATTTAATATGTACAAATAATCAGAAACAAATGGCACCACGGGAACTCAGAAACATCCCCGATGGGCCTCACTTCTTTCCTCTAACGATAACAATTTCATTCTTGAAATTTTAGTTTGTCTATTCATAATGTTTCTTATGAAAGTGACCTTATGTTTTTATATAAAACTTTACCATTATATACAGTGGCACAGAGAACATCAGTTCTTCGCTGCTAATCCTATGAACTTAAGACGTGTTTTGAAATTCTCTGTCTTTCGGCTTGTGTCTCTTGACTTGATAAGTGATCAGTCAGGCTAAAAAGCGAACAGAAATCCCTGTATGCATGAGGACTCAGAAGGCACAGAATGTATATAGTTGGGAATGTAAAAAGAGTACTATAGAACTTAGCTTTGTTCAGTTTAGGGGACAAGTCTTACAGAAGTCCTTTAGTCTAGAATGTACTGTCCAGTCTTTTGTAGATTTAGGATTCTCAATTCTTTGAGAAGTATTTTCATTCAGTGTTTTAGCAGGTATTTATTGAACACTACTAGGCCTTAGGCCCAGATCTGGGGCCCTACTCTCATGAAGCTTCCATTTTAACCTCCTCCTACTTCTCGTCTGCTTCTCTTGGCAAAAGCCAAGAACTTTCACCAGGGAGTGGCCAGAATCTTGTGATTCCCACCTAGAACTGAAGTCAGACCCTTTTTTTTTTCCTAGTATCATCTACCTTTCATTTAGTGAGTTTTTCTTTGAACTGTTATTCTTTTTTTCATGGAGACTTTGGTTTTCCCTGGAGATCTAGAGAACCACCTCTTTAAGCAAATCTAATAGTAGCATTTTACACAAAAGATATTATTCAGATTACAATACACTTTCAAGTGCATCTTATGGAAGGAGATGGCTGTTTTCACTCTGCTGCACAATGTATTAATAACTAATATACACATAAAGCTAGAATTGCCAGTTTCCCATGGGAAATATAAGATTACTATTACCTAGGCAACTATAACATGTTGGTCTCAAATTGTATGTGGTTGATCTGTGATTATATTAGTGTATTTATCTTGTGCTTTCCTAGGAATTAACAAGTGGCAAGAAACACATGCATGTCTAAGGAGTGGCCTATCTAGTGCAAACGTGGCTTGTGCAGTTACTATGGAAACAAGGAGTTTTAATCCCTCACTTTCATGTTTTTATTCTCTTAATTTTTAAGGTTCGTCTACTCATTTCATTTGTACATCTTCTCAGAGGGAAAATGATCAAATCAGAGAGCTCTGTACTCCCTTAGAAATATAATCTTAGAAAAACAAATGCAGTTATGTGTGGAAACTACCCCAAACTTCATTTGTCAGTTTGATTTTTGACATGTTATGATATTATTTTATTATAAGCTTCCTATGCTTTAATTTTTGCCTTTCATATAATTTTCATCTGCTTCCTTCCTATTTAGTAGAGCCTTCGGTATGGGGAATTATTTTTGAGATGTTTGCAATCTTAACCAAAAATCCAGCAAACTCTATTGTTTTTGCACAATTTATGTGAATTTAAAGGAAAAAGATCTTATTGGGGAACCTTTAGTTCTTTTAGTGTCCCTTCAGTTTAAGGAAGCCGTATCAGGGGGCTGCTAAACCTCTTGGAATTAATTTTCATCTTCTCTGCTTTATTCACTTTCTCTGGTGCGATTTCTTTGTGTCCAGATGCACTGCTGAGTTCTCTCCCTGCATTAGGAATGTAGGTTAAGTGTTGTTTTCATTAAAAAAAAAAAAGTATTGAGAAGTCTATTCAAACTCACTACTAGAGAAAAAAATGGAAATGCAAACAATTATAAAACACTATTTAATATCAGTTAGCAGTTTTTAAAGTTTTCAATAAAACCTAATGTGGACAATACTTCAGGGAAATGGTTAAACTCAGTCATTGCTAGTTGCTCTGCGAACTGAGCATTCTTTTGGCAGTACATGTTTTTTTTTTTTTTTTTTTTTTGAGACAGTGTCTCACTCTTTTGCCTGGGCTAGAGTGAGTGCCCTGGCATCAGCCTTGCTCACAGCAACCTCAAACTCCCGGGCTCAAGCGATCCTCCTGCCTCAGCCTCCCGAGTAGCTGGGACTACAGGCATGCACCACCATGCCCAGCTAATTTTTTCTATATATTTTTAGTTGTCTGATTAATTTCTTTCTATTTTTAGTAGAGACGGGGTCTCGCTCTTGCTCAGGCTGGTTTCGAACTCCTGAGCTCAAACAATCCGCCCGCCTCGGCCTCCCAGAGTGCTAGGATTACAGGCGTGAGCCACCGCGCTGGGCCAGCAGTACTTATTTTGAAACATAAAGATATCCATACCCATTGGCCCACTAACCCCAGACCCAGGAAATAATTCAAAAGGAGTTGGCGTGGGGAATGGGGAAATGTTGGTCAAAGGGTACAAAGTTTCAGTTAGACAGGAGGAATGGGTTTCTGATATCTCTTGAATAGTGTAGCAAACATACTTAATAATAATATAGTGTATATTTCAAAATTGCTACAAGAGTACATTTAGAATGTTCTCACTGCTAAAAAATGGTAAGTGTGTGTGATGGATATGTTAATTACTTTGCTATAATCATTCCACAATGTATACATATATCAAAACATCACATCGAACCTCATAAATATATCCAATTATTATTTGTCAATTAAAAATAAGCATTAAAAAAAAAGGGGGAAAAAGTTGTTTGGATAAAGATGTTCAAGGCAGAGCTGTAGAGAAAAGCTAAAAGTAGCATAAATGTCCTCCAGTAGGAAGATACCTAAGTAAACTATTGTGTACCGGTACAAATGTGTAAGGCCTTAAAAAGGTAAAGATTTTGTATTAATGTGATAAACATTAATATATATTTTTAGCATAGTGTTAAGTGAGAAAGTGAAGACTGATAGCAGCAGAGCCACTCAGCTATCCATACCCCAGGAACAAGGCAGGCAAAAAGAATAAGTCAGGACTTTGTCTTTGCCCAGCTAAGGGAATAAGTATTACAGAAGTGAAATTATGTGAATATATAGGTCGAATTTGGAAGACCAGTTTTTAAAATGGTTTTTTTGGATGATGTGATTGCGGGTGATCTGTTTTCTTGTAAACTTAATTTTAATGTTGCAATTTAAAAATAAATCATTTCTAAAGATCTGTATCTGTTTTCCTTATAAAACGGGATCGCTGGCACCCAAAGGCTGGTTGTTTCAATTTCATAGCTGTAAGTTCTATTACCTTTTGTTGAATAATTTAGTTCTTGAGTGAGTTTGGATCTTTTATTCATGCTGTTCTCAATAATTTAGAATCTTAGATTTGGAAGGAATCTAAGAGGCAGTTTAGAGCAAACTCCCACCCAATGCAGGGATCCCTTCTGTAACATTTCTGGCAGATGGTCACCCTCCTTCTGATTGAAGGCCTCCAACTCTGGGAAACTCATTACTTCATGATACCACCTACTCAATTCCTGGATACCTCTACTTGTTAGAAAGTTCTTTCCATCTACTGAATTGAATCTGTATCCTTATTTCCTCTGCCTATTGGTCTTAATTCATTCCTGAAGTACAAGAGAACAAATTAGTCTTTTTCATACTCAAAACCTAATAGTTAACATTAATATTAGGTGAGTGGAACATGAGGTGTTCTTGATTTTTTAATTTTACATGGGAAAACTGATTCATCTCTGCTCTGCAAGTGAGTTTGGATCTTGAGTTTCTTTATATAGGAAATAAATTAGTGATTGACTTAAAAGGGAATGCAAAAAGCTGAAACGAGATTAAATAATAGCGTATGTATTTCTAGCTGGGCAAGAAATCAGATCCCAAATAGTATCTGCCAATATGGTACCAGCAGACGTAAGTCTGGATCCAGGGAGGCAGATGGGTTTAATCTCGTGTGCCAATTACCAGTAGCGGCTGCCTGGCATACTGTATAAGAAGGCTTGTGAGAGTTTATTGGGAAAGAATGATTGCCATGGTATAGGAGATAGAAGTGATGGCACAGTGCATGTTGTTAGGGTCTCAATGTGTCCCCTAAAGTTCCTGAAACTTAATGGTCAATGTGATAGTAGTAAGAGGTAGGGCCTTTCAAAGGCAATTAAGTCATGAGGACAGAACTCTTGTGGATGGGATTAGAACCTTTATGAAAGGGCTTGAAAGGAGTGAGTTTGTTCTCTTCTGCTCTTCCACCATGACAGGACACAGTGTTCATTCCCTTGGCTCCTCTGCCTTCTGCAAAACAGCGTTCAAGACACCGTGTGGGAAGAAGAGACTGGGCCCTCCACAGACAGTGAACTTCCCAGTGCCTTCATCTTGGACTTCCCCACCACCAGAACTGTGAGGAATAAATTTCTATTATTTATGAATTAGCTAGTCTCAGGTATTTTGTTATAGCAGCACAGATGGACTAAGACACATATATTTGCCAATTCTAGTCTAGGTATGAAAGGCAAAGAAGGCAAGTTTCAGGAATAGGGAGTGAACTTGACAACTGGCTAGTAAATGCTGTCCAGGCTAAGAGGAGAGAAAAAAATTAGTAGATTAAAATAAAATATTCCATCAAGCCTGTTAGTAAACCAGTACTATGCGTATACACCTCTCCTAGTATTTACCACACTATAGTAACTCCTTTGTTTTTGTTTTCCTCTGTCTAATTGGACTATAAGTTTCTGGACAGAGGATCCACCACTATCTCTTTGTTTCATAAAGTGCCACGTATGTAGTAGGTACACAGTCAATGTTGGAGCTGATTCAGCTGTATCTAAATTTTGATTAGGTTTGGGTTGAAAGTCCTTACCCTGTAAAATGCATCTCATTTTTATGCTTATTTTGAAGCCTCCTACCCTGCTTAATTTCTAATTAAAAATGTCTTTGGAAAAGTGCAGTATTGTCTTAAGTAAATGAAGAGCAAAAAGATATTTGCCAAAGTTTAATCAACATGGAGAAAGAGCAATATGTGCTTAGCCCATGATTGCTAAGCCCTTTTTTCAGAACTCATGTAGGGCAGAAGTTTGGTAGAAAATAGAGAGACATAAAGACCCCCTAGAGACATAAATTTTAGGCCATCTATGAATACTAACCAGCTTCTTTCTGTTTCTGCAACCCATTAGAAACCAAAAACCAAAATCAAAATTCTATGATTCTTTGTCTTCTCAAATATCTAAATTATAAGCAGTCCTTAACTCTCAATTTCTAAAATTTTGTCAGACTTAGCATTTCCACATCATTAATTGGCACTCCTAAAAAAATGTGTACCATTGTATTCAGCAGGTGCAGAATGATTATTTTGAGCCGTTAGAGGAACGGAGCCAATTGCTCAGTTTTGGCCTCACAGCCTTCTTTTTCTGAATAGTAACAATTTAAGCATTTAATTTAATTTAGTCATAAATTTTTATAGCTATACAAGGCAATGTGCTATAAAAATTCTGTTGAAACTTGTATTAGAGGTGTAGGCCTCATAAATTTAATTGTGCTTGAGCAAAGGTCAAAATCACTAGGGCTATCCCCAATGGCACAAGTTTGGCATTAACATATACACAATTTTGCTTTAACTTGTTTATCTATGTGTTTTAGTTATTAGGGAAGATAATGAAATCAAAGAGTTGATACAAATTGCTAGACATATGTCTCCAAATTACACCTGTAAGATTCCCTAAAAGATTTTATAGTTATTAGCCTTCTGACTACGTACACATTTGACTCTCACATAGATCGTCCAAAATCCATTATATTAAAAGGTAGATGACTGCTTATTTTTATTTTTCTGTGGCAGTTGCCAAAGTGTACTCAAATTATCTTCAGTTTTTCCTGCTTTAATGATATCTTGCTATTCCATATCTCTGCCTCTGATCTATCAAAATACCTTATCTATCTAGAAGAAAGTTAAGAACAAGGAACTGAGCGAAAGGTATTCTGAATGACTTTGGAACCACCTGAGCATTATTCATCTATGCAGAAAAAAAATGCTTCTTGGATCCTCACTCAGAGTCTGTGTATTCATAATCCATTCACAACTCTAACAGTCTTGGTGCAAACAAGACACCTATATATTGTTTAAGTTCTTCATGGAAGGCACCGTATGGGATGAGTTATATGAAGGGGCACAAAGAATATTAAGAGACCCTTTTTGTTCTCAGATGCTTATGCCCTAATAGGACATATCAAGCATGTTAGACAACTAAAAGTGAAGCAGCGTAGAATGAGGACAGTCTCAGGGAATTTCAAATGAACTGCCTATAGTGCAGAAGAGAGGGAGACTCCTTAGTTATCTAACTTCCATACCTATAGTATGATCTGAAATAGCAAACTTATTAACAGAAGAGGGAACTGCCAGGAGCAGGCGTGCCACCAGCAGCTACTGTTACCACTGACAAGTTAACCTCAAGGGAAAATCCAGCAGTACTCTAGACAGCAGGTACCCGAACTTAAAATGTCCAGGAGCCAATTAGTATAGGGCAAACTTTAAAAAGCTCTGAGGACATCATTGAGTAATATAGTAATCGGTATTGTAATAATTCATAGACTTTTAGAATTAGAAGTTTGCTTAGAGGCTTAGGGTACCAGCCGTGGCCTAGGGATTGGGGACCGCAGAGCTAAAGGATAAACCTCAGCTCTCCAGAAAACTCTGCACATCATAATAATTCATTCACTCATGATTCTGGGGAGATAAGATTTAATTTTTGTTTATATCACTCAGTTATTTATATTTCTTCCTTTCCTGGCTCCTCTGAGATGGATTTCATTTCTTATATTGGTTGTTTTTGTGTGACTACTTCTTAACGTCTTTTGCTCTTTTCTCCTATAATTAGGAAAACTCCATTCCTTTATATCTCAAGTCTCTTTTCCTGATGAAATGTATCTATTCAGCCTTTGCTTTCTAAAACCTGTGATACTTCGTTCAACTGCTCTGTGGGTCGGTTGAGTCTTTGCAATGCACCTAAAGGTTTCCATTTACGAGAGAAGCAGGTCCTGGGTTTCTTCTTGCCATCACATCGAGCTGATCAGTTTCTGTGGGTTGTCAGGGTGCCTCTGAGGAGAGGAGCTGGTGTGGGCGGGAATTTGGCTGACTCTACGGTTGTCCATATGCACTGTGTGCTTCTCAGGCTCGAGCAGGAAGCTGGTCTCCACCGCCAGACCTCGGAGCAGGAAGACAGCCACCGTGTGGGTGGTGTTGAAGAAATCTCCCTCTGTTTTTCCTGTACCCAGCTGGCTTTAAGTTTCTGAATGGTAGTGCTCAACAACCTTCAAGTTTTACCTTTGATTTAATAGTATTTCAGGCCTGTGTTGAAGATTGCTGTTGGTTTTGGGCCTCTATTTTGATGCAGTTTACAAGACAATTTATCTCTGGCTTTGGTTTTCATTAGATACATTTTGTGCAAATGTTTATTATTTTTAGTTTTGATTGTGCAATTTGGTACAAATCCAACGATTTCCCAATAGAAGTTTATATTACTCTTACCCTAATTGTGTGTGTGTTGGGGGGGGGAAATGAATTTGTTATAATTTTCATTAATATTATGATTTGTGTGATCTTATGTTACATTCTAGATAAAAGGCAAAAAAATAATATTTTTTTCCATTTTTTTCCTAAAGTGTATAGTTTCAGGTTGCCAAGAGTATTGACTAATTTAACATTTACACCTTATGGTATTATTATTTTTGTTTTTATTATTTTTGTTTTCTTTTGCTAGCTACGAACATATTTTAAGTGTGTTTAGGAGACTCTCCTTGTTCTCAAGTGCTCAAAATCTAATAGTAACTATAAAGTATTTACGCAACTAAGAATAAATGTTTTGGAGTTGAGAAAGTGTCAAAATAAGTTAATGGAATGTCTCTAGGGTCTTCAAAGATTTCTATTCTGAAAGAACAACTTCCCAGCCCTAAACTGGCTGATTCATGTAAGGACAGTAGGGCAATTTCAGGTAGCTATCCTGTGATTGATTGTTTGTTAACTGGTTATTGCATAGACCTGAGCATATAAAATGGCACACTATTCAGCAATTTTTATTTAAGTGTTGGTGAAGTGGTTCACTTTGGTTGTTTAATGAAATATACCAAATTTTGCTTTACTTTTCCATATATTTCCAGGAAAATCTGCATTATAATCTTTGCATGCTAACTTAAAATATTAGACCCCATGTTTAAAACATTTCAACCTCTCATTAGTTAGGTATAAAAATCCATAAGGTCCTATGATTTTCTCCAAGTAGTATTTAGATGTCTTTTAAAGTGGCAGCAGTAATAGTCCTATGTGTTGTTAATGTACCTTCTCAATGCTGAAAAGTATCATAAATTTTACATATATATGTATTTTATATTCATATTTAAAATTATATTTTAAAATATTTTTTAAAAACCTTGATAGCAGCTGGTTTTAAGTATCACATGTAAAAATGCAGAGTATAGTCTTTGGGTTGTCATTTAAAAATCATTTTCAGGTGGAGTAACAGCCCTCACAATTGCAGTTGTTTTATATTTGAGGGCAGAGTCCATTATGAACTATTCCTCTGCAGACTTGACATTTTTAATACTAACAAATATTGAATACACTTTACCCTCCATCTAACCCCAAAACTATTATCATTTGTTGTGATAATAAGCAACTGAGTCATCGTGCAAGAAGATACCTGTTATGAAGTCTAGAAAATATGATATTTTTGGTTACGTCTGGGCTATAGGTAGAATGATAGCTAAGTTTAAAGCAAGGACAGTAGTTGGTAAATTTGTGAACTTTAGTTCAGCGATGAAGAGCCCAAGCTCTGCGGTTGGACTGGATTTTAACTTTTATTCTGTCATTTACCAGCAGTATAACCTCAGTCAAGCTTCTAAGTTCTGTTTTCCTTATCTGTAGAATCAGACTAAGGTACCTACCTCATTGTGGTCATTACATGTGAAAATATATCATGTGCTTAGCATAGTAAAATTTATACTTCAAAATTACAAACATTATTTATATTATAAATTATAAACTTGATTATAAACTATTAGGAACTTTCAGTGAATTCAGTTCATTTGCCTTTTATAAAAATACTGTGATTCTAAAATCTTTTCTTTGTCCAAGTAGAAGCTTAGAAACATTTACTTATAATAGAAACATTTCTGATAAAAATCTTTATTTTAAAACTGGATTTATAGGATGGTCGAGCTTGAAAAAAAACCTTAAAAGGACATTTATTCTGCCTGTGCATTTATTGGTGAGGAGGCCGAGCCATGTAGTATTTAACTGACTTACTCAAAACTGAAGCATAAAAGGAAGAAATATATGACTTTGATCATTATTTCTTATGGTTGTGGATATTAGCCCCTTATGGAAAGTGGAAAAATGGGACAGTCATCTGGAAAACAGAGATATGATACATTTGTCAAAATAAACTCTCCAAATAATTAATATTTCCTTTTTATAGACCGTATTTCTGTTGTCTTGGTGTAACTATTATTTCAATGCCTTGTTCACCCTCAAAACTGTCTCAGTTTGGAGAATATATTATGTGCTCTTCCTGTTGAATTGTGTTTATACAGGCAAAGAATAGCAACCATCTGGTAAATTGTGGACTGGGTAGATCCCAAAATAGACTATGTTTTTTCTTGTTCTAAAACTGGGGAATAGCTGGAATTACTGGGCAATTGCTCAACACTTCCTTCATCTTCTGAGTGTAGTCTTCTAGAAGAGGGGTTATTAATTGATGGCTTGGTGGGGATGGAAAGATCTATTAACCTGCTGGTATTAAATACAAAATGGCGAGAGTGTGTGTGTGAGCATTTTTCCTGGCAAGTGTGTCCATATTTTCTGTTAGATTCTCAAAGGTTCTGTAATACCCTAAAGGACTAAGAACCATTGCTCTACCTTATGTTCCATTCACAAATTCCCGGCCTCCCTTTCCCTGTTTTGGTCTTTATTGTCAAATCTGTAAGTGACAGGAGAAAATTAATTTCAAATAGTGCTTTTATAATTAATGTACTTCTATAAATTTAAGACTCTTCAGTTGAAATGATTAAAATGAACCATATGAAATTTTGACAATATCCCTTGAAGTTGAGGTGCTTGAGAGGAGAGCTCCTTTAGAAGAGAGGAAGAAGGCAACACCAAATAATGGGTTTCTGAAATTCCTCTGCGCCAGGGTAATAGAATTCTTGCCAGAGTTTGACCTGAGAATATGACCATTTCATATGTTTTAACTGAGTGATCTCACAAGTGAATTTAATTCAACAAATTACATTGAAACCTCACTTTATGAAATCATTGTACAAGGGGTTGTTCAAGGAATATGTGTCCCTTCCCATTTTAGGAGAATTAGGAGTGTTTTAAATTGGGAAATGACTAGATTTTTACTCAGTGTGACTCGCAGTCTGAGTCAGTACTCAAGGAGATACAGTTCTAGTCGGGGAGACAGACATTTAACTAATATAACACACAGCAGAATAAAGTAGGCATTAAATACATGTTGTGGGTACACAAAGGAAAGGCCAGAGGGGGCTTCACGAGCAGGCTGTGAACAACAGGATTGTGGGGAGCAGATGGATGGATACAACAGACTTGAGGAACTTGATTTGCGTGATTTTTTCTTTCTGGTTACCCTCACTTCCTGCTCCTAATCAAATTATTTCTTTATTCTTAGCTTCCATATTTTTTTTTTTTGAAATGGGAAGGAAAAAAGAGTTCCTTAAAATGACTAACAGAAGAACACATGCTTTCAGGGTGCAAATCACTTAGCTCCCTAGGATAAAGACTCTAAATATATACTTAAATCCAAATATAGATAGACTGAAGAGTATCTGCTGTGTTTCAAGGGAGCGCACTGACCAGTTGAGCGAGATTTGTTTTAGTGTCTGTGTTTCTTTAAAGAAAAGCGCGATGAGTTTTAAAAACGATAGCTATTAGGAAAAAAGACAGTAAAATTGCTCAATTTTAAATAACTGTCTAACTAGGGAGCCGAGTCCCAGGAGATGGCTGGCAGAAATAGCTGTTGCTTTTTTTAGCTGCCTGTATTTTAACTTTATTCGGAGAAAAATGAACTCTGTATAATCAAAGTATATACAAGTATGCATGGAATTAGAAGGCCTAAGTTGTTAAGTGGGTAAAGAGTTCCTTCAAATAATATAGAAAAATTCATATATAATAATATTTCACCCAGAATTATATATTTTCACCCAGTGAGAAAGAGACACAGGCTCTATCAGGTGAAAGAGAAAAGCGTAGCATGCAGTTGCACCCACACTTAATAAGAAGTATCTTGGGCAGAAAATAATTCTTATTATAATTTATTTCTTTATAAACATTAAAGGTCTTTGCAATTTTGATTTTAAAGCTAATTTTCTAGAGCAAATGATAAGAGCATGCAGACACTGAGGTCATCTGTCCCAACTTTGCTATTTCACAGTTGAGGAATTGGAAGCCCAGGGCTTCTTTTAAAGTGTACAATTCAATAGTTGTTAGTGTATGTGCTATATTGTACACACATCATTTCTTCTAATTTCCAGAACATTTTTGCCTCTCCCTCCCCAAACCCCGTATCCATTCACAGTCATTCTCCCTCCCCACCTCCTGCCACATTTGATAGAAATGGAATCATACAATACGTGGCCTTTTGTGTGTGGCATGTATCAGGACTTAAGTCCTTTTAATGGTCACACAAAAGTATTGTATTGTATGTGACGTACAACATTTTGTTTAGCCATTCATCAATTAATGGACTTTTGAGTTGTTTCTACTTTTTGACTATTGTGAATAATGCTGCTATAAACATTCATGTCAAGTTTTTTTTGTGTGGGCTTATTTTTTTAAATTCTCTTGTTGAATATGCCTAGGAGTGGGATTGAATGGTTATATGGCAATTCTGTGGTTAACATTTTGAGAAAGTACCAGACTATTTTCTGAAGTGATTGTACCATTTTACATTCCCATTGGCAATTCATGAGGGTTCCAACTTCTCTCCCCAACACTTGTTAGTATTTTTTGATTATAGCCATCTTAGTGTATGTGAAGTTGTAGATCATTGAGGTTTTGATATGTGTGCATTTCCCTAATAATTAATGATATTGAACCTCTTTATAAGTGCTTATTGACCATTTGTATATCTTCTTTGGAGAAATATCCAAGTCCTTTGCTTATTTTAAAAATTGTGTTGTTTGGTTTTTTAATTGTTGATGTGTAAAAGTTCTTTATATATTCTGGATACAAGTCTCTTATCAGATATATAAATATTTTTTCCCATCTGTGAGCTATCTTTTCATATTCTTTTTTTTTTTTTTTTTTTGAGACAGAGTCTCACTCTCTTGCCTGGGGCGAGTGCCGTGGCGTCAGCCTAGCTCACAGCAACCTCAAACTCCTGGGCTCAAGCAATCCTACTGTCTCAGCCTCCCGAGTAGCTGGGACTATAGGCATGCACCACCATGCCCGGCTAATTTTTTCTGTATATATTTTTAGCTGTCCAATTAATTTCTTTCTATTTTTGGTAGAGATGGGGTCTCGCTCTTGCTCAGGCTGGTCTCGAACTCCTGAGCTCAGAACGATCCACCCACCTGGGCTTCCCAGAGTGCTAGGATTACAGGTGTGAGCCACCGCGCCCAGCCTATCTTTTCATATTCTTGATGATGTTCTTTAAAGCACAAAGGTTTTGAATTTTGATGAAGTCCAATTTATCTATTTTTTTACTTTACCTCTTGTGCCTTTGATATTATTTCTGAGAAAACATTGCCTAATCCAAAGTCATGAAGATGTATGCTTATCTTTTCTTCTAATAGTTTTATGATTTTTGTTCTTACATTTAGATTTATGATCCACTGAGGGTGAATTTTTATATATGGTGTGAGGTAAGGCAAATTCATTCTTTTGCATATGGTTATTTAGTTATCCTAGCACAGTTTGTTGAAAAGACATTCTTTCCCCATTGAATGATCTTGACACCAATGTTAAGAATCAGTTGACCATAAATGTAATGGTTTATTTCTGGACTCTTAATTCTCTTCTATATATTTCTATTTCTACCCTTATGCTGGTACCATATTGTCTTATTAATAATTACTGTGGCATTGTAGTCAGTTTTAAAATCAGGAAGTGTGAATCCTCAAACTTTGTTTTTTTTAAGATTGTTTTGGCCATTCTGGGTCAAAAATAAAATTTTCATGCAAATTTTAGGATCAGCTTGTCAATTTCCACAAAAGAAAAAATCAGCTGAGAGTTCTCAATATTTACTGAAGAATTGTTTGTTATAAGAACCAGGCACCACAGAGACTACAGAGATGGAATCCAGTCCTTAATCTAAAAAGAATAAATATCTGGTAATTACATAAATATGTCAATTATCTATTTATTACCTCTCAGCTCAAAATTCACTTTTTAATATACGCTTTTCAATAACGGATAGATTTCTTATAGGCATCTTTCCTTTACAGTGAGCATGATGCTAAGCTTTGTCAGTAGCGGCTGTTGGAAGAGGGATGTCTTCTGCTGTTTCTGGCTGGTGCATGGTGACTTGGTAGAGTGGGTTTGAGGGCATCTGGTGGGACTCTGTTTTGGCTACATGCCCAGAATGTATGGTCACTAGGTGACCTTGGAGCCTCATTTAGCCTGGTCATCATCTTCCCACTGATCCCTGGACATAGAAACAGGCACCCCAAAGTCTTCCTGCCCACATGAGTGCCCTAATTCCCTGTGCAGGCATGCATGCAGATTGCTACCAGCCTGGGGGTCTCCACAGAGACATTTCTCTCTTTCTGGGCCCTGTGGCTTGCCTACTGCTCCCTGGATCCCCACCCCCTGTGTACACCCATGTGTCTGGTTGCTGAGGAGCTAAGCTCTGCCTGTATTCTGGAGGAATGCTTTCTGCTTTCCCAGTGACCCCACGCTGGCTCTGGCCAGGGCAAGCTAATGAACTTTTCTGTTTCTGCCATCAGGCTGAACTACATTTTCCCCAGCGAGGTCTGAACCCCAGCTTTGGGGAGAGGGCCCCTTCCCACTTTGTTCTTCCTCGGCTACTCTACATCAGCCGTAGGGTACCTCATAGTTTTCTGATACTATTTGTTCTGATAGTATTTGTTTCTATACAGTCAATGATCAGAGTTTAATAATTCTTTGTATTATACTTCTGTTTCACTCACTGCATGATTAGATCCACATAACATTAAAAGTCAGAATTAGTAGGTACCATCTTAAGAGATCCGAAAGTGAGATTAGGATTTGGAGCTCAGAGGCTGTTGATGGAATCAGGAAGGATTTAATGATGGAGTGCAATTGAAGACAAACCTTGAAAGATAGATAAGAATTTCCTTTGAACTTGCCACTGAGGAGCTTATCTTTTTAAGATGATTGCCTCAGATCTCCACTTCAAGGGTAAAGACATTCAGAAACTGAATTGTACTATTTGTTGCAAATCAGTCTCCTTCACTCCTAACTGACAAGCTCACCCTGGCTTTTGTCTGTGGTCTGGGTGGAGTTGCTAAAGAAGGCATTAGACACAAGCAGAAGAGATACCTGAGTTTGAGCGGGTCCCTGACCCCCAGACAGAAGATTTTTCAATGGCATCATCTTCTTGGAATTAATTAATCAAATGTTTGAAAGAAAGGCTTTGCTGAAATGTTTAGTGTGGTTAGAAATGAGCACCCACAGCCATATGGACCAATTAATTTCCTTTCCAAATGTTTTCATACTGTTGGGTGGATGTGGCCTATATTTTGGAAGGATTTTTTTTTCCCCTTTGAAGTAGTCATGACACTATCTTATTTCCGATAGGAATGCCAAGTATACATTACTTTTCACTTCTTTTTGCTTGCCAGAGCCTTTTGATTTTCTTTCATCTCTTCAAAAATATCTAATAAATAATTATGCTTTGCGGGACTATTCCAAGCATGGTTCTTGGACCAGCAGAATCAGCATCCTTTGGCAGCTTATTAAAAAACCAAATTTTGGGGCCCCACCTTGGACTTATTGGATCAGAATCTGAGGGGGCGGAGCCCTGAATGTGTGTTTTAACTTGCTTTCCAGGTGATGCATGTGCACACTAAAGTTTGAGAAGGCTCCTATTAAGATTTCACTTGAGGCACATTCAAGAATTTTAAAAAGATCTGGGCTCTTAAAAGCCATCTGATCAATTCCAGTGAGAGTGTATATCTCCAGCATCCCTGGCAAGTTGGCATTGAACTGTTGCTTGGAGTTTTTTACAAATACAAGCTCACTACCTCACAAGTCAACTTGTTGTATTTGGAACAATTCTAATGATTGAAAATATGATTTATATTATGCATTTAACCCAGATTGACTTAATTGCTCCTTTTAATTTTTATTTATTTATCTTTTTAGAGACAGGGTCTCACTGTGCTGCCCAGGATGGACTGGAGTGCAGTGGTGTGATCATAGCTCACAGCAGCCTCGAACTCCTGGGCTCAAGGGATCCTCCCACCTCAGCCTCCCCAGTAGGTGGGACTATGGTTGTGTGGCCCTACCAACCTGGCTGATTTTTAAAAATTTTTTGTAGAGACAGGGATCTTGCTATGTTGTCCAGGCTTGTCTCAAACTCCTGGTCTCAGGTGATCCTCCCATCTTTACCTCCCAAAGTGCAGGGATCACAGATGTGAGCCACTGCACCAGGTCTGCTAATTGCTCCTTTTACTCATTGTTTCCAATCCTCTTCATGAGGAGCATGAAATAAATCTGGTTTCCTTTACATAGTCCAGACATTTAGACATTTGAGACAGTTGTCTGCTCTCTCCTAAGAATTTTCTTCTCCAGGCAGAACATTCTTAGTCCCTTTACTTTCCCCACCTGATAATGCCTTTTGGATTCTTCACTCCTAGAATGTATTTATTATATCAATATTCTGCTTAAAATGTCACCTCCAGAATCAAATATAAAGTTCTCCATGGAGTTTGGCCAATGAGGGCTGTTATGGACAATTCCATCAATTGTAGAAATTAACCAAAGTCTAAACTAAAGTCGCTTCTGGACTTTAGAAAGTTGAATTCCAAGCCTGATTTTGCCACTATGGATTTTGACAGAGCCCTCAATTTCTGTGGATTTAATTAAAATTGGGATTAGTATGTGGCACTTAAACCTGGGGAGATGCTAATGTTTAGGGAGCAGGCATGGCCAAGAGAGCATTTGAAAATAATTGAAATGGAATTGTCAAAAAAGGTAGAAAGCGCAGTTGCAGATATTCAATTTCTTCTCTTAATAGGTGTGTCCTAAGAGTTCAACCTGGAAAAGTCACAGGAGCCTGGGGTGGCCTCCAAGGCAGGGTGTTTTTACCTGCGGTGCCAGAGTTCTCCATAAGGAATCAGTGGGTAATTAGAGATGCAAAGTTCTGATGGTATGTAAGGTTGGAATAAAGATAAACAGTTCCAAACTGGGTTAGAGAGGCGTGCATGAAAAGAGATGCCGCTGGATCCACAGCAATGTGCTACTGTCCGCGTCTTTCTGTGCCTTCTGTCGCGGACATGCTGGATGACTTTAAAATGGAAAAGAGGGATGAGTGGTTGAAGCCCAGGATCACAAAATTTTGGCAGTGTCAAATGACATAGAAAAGTTAAGCAAAAACAAAAACGACAAAAAAACCAAGGCAGAAAGATGTTGAACCCAATAGGGTTCTTTTGTTGCAGTAGAAAACTGAATTTAGGTGGGGTGTGGTGTCTCATGCCTGTAATCCTCACACTGAGGTGGGAGGATTGCTTGAGGCCAGGAGTTTGAGACCAGCCTGGGCAACATAGTGAGACCCTGTTTCTACAAAAAAATAAAAAAAAAAATTAGCTGGGCATGGTGGTGTGTGCCTGTAGTCCCAGCTACTCAGGAGGCTGAGGCGGGAGGATCACTTGAACCTTGGAGTTTGAGGTTTTGTGAGCGATGGTGACACCACTGCACTCTAGCCTGGGCAAGAGAGTGAGACCCTGTTTCAAACAAAACAAAAACCAAAAACTGAATTTAGACTGGCTTAAGAAAAGAGATTTATTTGTTCACATAAAAAGTGAAGGGGTAAAACCATCTTCGAGTGGCTATTAGAATTCTGGATCTTGCTCTGGGATTCTCCAGGCCTTGCCATCCTCCCTTGTCTTGGGTTTACCCTCAGTTCAGGCCATGGGATGACTTCCCGAGGAAGAGAGCATATGGTTCCCTAACTGCTGATGGAAAGGCTCAAGCTTTGCCTTGAGTAGATTACTTCTGGAACAATCACTGTAGCCTAGGGGCAATACCTTGCACTGGGGAAAGCGATGGTATAATTCCTTTTTTTTTTTTTATCCCTCCCAAACTCCAAGGCTACTAAATAGTGGGAGAAGAGTGATTCATCACTTGAGGAAACTACAACTCCCGGCCTACATTATCCCAGCCAAAAGGGTACACCTTTTTCTTCTTACTCCTTCCTGCAAAAGCTCCAGAGAGAGTTCTGGAGGGATTGGTTCATCTGCTCTTTGCTGAACCAAAGTCAGAGGATAAGGGGTGTGATACGATACTCTGATGAGGTAGGCCAGGGTTGTGGCTCCCAGAGGTCGGCAGGAGGGACGGGCACTGTCCAAACCTCGCAGAAGGAACTCCTCAGACTTATCACAGTTTGCTTCAGTTGGTTGCTAGATTAGCAATAGCGATAGCACTGTTGTAAATTAGTCTCCTTTTTCTGCTCCAGAGAATAATTTTATTTTCATTTTCATCCTTTGTCGAGCTTCTTATTTATATGTTTTTATAGTCTGTAGACTTAGATTTTTAAAAAACTAATCCTCTTTTCATTCGTATGTGAAGGATCAGTGACATCTTTTTGGAAATCTGCAAATTCCTCCAAAGCATTTGTCTTTTTTTTTTTTTTTTAAGTGCATTTTGCCTCAAGATTTCTTGCTACTAGTTCAATCATGGATTTTCAGTGGTGTGCTGGAGCTCGCTCCTTCTGGCTCTTTAGAGTCAATAGCTAAATGTTCAGGAATTTTTTTGAACTCGTTGTGAAATGATGAGTACCTTGAAATTGTTTCTGGTGTAGTATTTATACAATGGAAATTGGAAATGCTGCAAGTCAGGCCTCTCCTCCCCCAGCCAGTTAGCTGTAAACCGTTAGTCTTATATCAAAATGTATTATTATAAAAGGCTTTTTCTGTGTTATAGTTCATCCTCTAGGGAGTAAATTTTAACTCTAGTTTTCAAATTCTGTATTATTACTTGGAAACATTTGAGGATTTAAAAGAATAAGGCTATTAGGAGAGTAAGTCCATTTCTCACATAATATTGAGTCTGTTACATTTTTTTTCCCGTTTCAAAACCTGACAGTCTTCAAAAATAAAAAGGCAAGCCACAGATTAGAAGAACATGTTTGCAAGTAATAAATCTGGTAAGCTATTTTCATCCAGTCTATATAAAGAATACTTATAACTCAATAACTGGAAGACAAACTATCCAATTAAAAATGGGCAACATATGTGAATAGATATTTCACAAATAAATGGCTAATAAGCTCATGAAGAAATGCTTAATATCATTAGTCATTAGGGAAACGCAAAATAAAACCACAGCAAGCTATTATTACATTCCTACTAAAGTAGCCATAATAAAAAAGACTGACAACACCAAGTTTTTGCCAAGTTGTGTAGAAATCGAAAATCTCAGACATTGTTGGTTGGGAATGCAAAAATGATGCAAATGCTTTGGAAAACAGTTTGGTGGTTCCTGAAAAAGTTAACTATGGAATTACCATATGGACTAGCAATTCTACTCCTAGGTATATATCCAAGAGAATTGGAAACATATACCCACACAAAAATTCGCACATGAATGTTCATAGCAACATTATTTACAGTATAATAGCCAAAAAGTCAAACAACCCGAATGTCCACAAACTGATGAATGGATAAGCAAAATGTGCTGTATCTATAAAATGGAATACTGTTCAACAATATAAAGGAATAACTACTGATACATGCTACAACATGGATGAACCCTAAAACATTATGTTAAGTGAAAGAAGCTAGACACAGAAGACTATCATATTGTATGACTTTATTTGCAGGAAATCTTAAGAAAAGGCAAATACTATAAAGACAAAAACCAAACCAGTTGTTTCCTGGAGCTGGGAGTAGGAATGAAAGTGACTTCAGACAGGCACCAGGGCCTTTTTTGAAGTAATAGAAATGTTTTAAAACTGGATAGTGATGGCTGTTACAAAACTCTATAAATTTACTAAAAATAATTGTACACTTAGAATGGGTGAATTTTATGATATGTAAATTATGTCTCTTTAATCAAGTTGTTTTAAAAAGCCCAAAAGTCACAAATTCTCTTACATATTTCTCACTAATAATTAATAAGTATTCAAGGAGTTTAACCTTTCAGTTTTCAGCTGCCTTCATCTGCATGCTTCAATCTTTGATGAGGAAAGTGAATCCAGAAATATTGAATGTGTATACTTTTCAAAAGAAAAAGATATTTACTCTTCTTCAGTTTCAGAATCTAGCCTACTGAATGAAAATATTTTAGAGTTATGTTATGGCCCACTGTTTACATGGAAATTAACCATCACAAACAAAATTGAGAGATATTGTCAATGATATGTTTGCCAAAGTGGACAAACTTTTAATGATCTAAAGACATGATTAAATAAAAACACACGGAAATGCATGCACACACACACAGTAAGAAATTTATTTTTGAGAATAACTTTGGGTTTCTTTACCTAGTCTTGTTTTATGTACTCCATATAGAAGAGATTGCTATTTATCTTTTCATAATATTTTCAAATATGGCACATTATAATTTCTTCTTGGCATTACTTTTATTATTTGATTTTTCTGATAACTAGGAGGTCATTCTTCATGTAATTTGAATTAAAACCTCTCTCCCTATAACCTACATTGGGATCAAAAATGGGGAAAGATTTGGATCTGTTCTGAAAGTGTGCTTTGGCTGAGCCGACAGAAGCAATTTCAAAGTTTCTGTTTACCCTTTATGTACTGGGAGGCCATCCGATGAGTTTGAAGGAGAAGGTTGGAGTGACTTCAATTTTTCTGTATAAGAAAATATGACTTTCTTTTTTCTATGAGGGATGGAGTCCAGAAGAGAGAATAGCTAAAAGCCCGAGTTTCTCACGGCAGGAGTTTGTAGGCCAAGTTGCAGAAATGATTACAGGACTTTTTAGGAATAGGAATTTAAAACTTTATTTTCCTAGATGTTTCTATTTCTCCAAAGTAAATTCCTTCCATTTTCCTAAAACTTCAGCAAAGTCAGCTTCTCTGAAAAGCTTGTGAGAAAGTATGCGTTTTTTTGGGGGGTGAGGGGCAGGATGGAGAAGAGTAAGAAAAGTAGCTGAGCTCCTTGTGCGAATCTGTCCAGGCTGACAAGAGTTAGCAAACGCAAAATGGTCATTCAGTAGAAACAGAACCACAAGTGATCACAGAAACGTAAGCTTTCTGAAAATCCTTAGCAAGACGGAGGGAGAGTTAGACTACCTGTATCCAAGTTATGCTTTTAGGATGATACCTAAATGTAATTTATAATTTAATTAATACAATTTATAAATTACATTCACTTCTACCTATTCCCAGGCCTGCTCCCCAAGGTTAATCACTCCTAGTCTGCTAGCTAATTTCCCTGGTAATTCTGGATTTCTAAATAATGTGCTCAAAATGCTATTTCTCAATCTGTCATGTGGGAATTAGTTTTCTCCCTGTGTCAGTGAGTGTTCAATTTAGGGAACTGCAGCCATTCTGGGAATTCAGTGTAGGGAATTAGGTGATTACCAAATTGTTGGGGGTGAGGGAGTTGGGAAAGCAGCAGTCGAATTGGGGGACAAAGGCTGCCACAGGACTACCGGGTTCAACGGTAAACCATGTCGTGTTGACACAGAGGTCAAGAAGGTGCTGCTGTCACCTCCGCAGATGCCCTCCGCCCGCGAAGTGCTGGAGAGACATTGGAATGTGAAGCTTGCCCACAGCAAACATTCTTATCTGTCCAACCTTGTTTACCAGCAACCACAGCCACAAGGAAATGGCCTTTGCCTACTTCTGCCTTCCAAATCTCAAATTTACGACAGAATTTAAATTGTGTCCAGAACTGTAGCTGTAAGATTTTTTGGGAAATGTGGTGTTTTTAGCTTCCCAGCTTCTGTGATTAAGGGAGTACATTAAAAGTGTGAGAATATATGTTAAAGGCCAAATGATCATATCTAGAACACTCCCATGTCCAACCACTCTCCTTCCTCCACCCCCCAACTTAGTTACACTATCATTTTTGGCTAAGTCAAATACTCATTGTTGACCTTCTCCAGACTGTGAAAATGTCATGCACTGTTGTGCGCCACACCACACCACACCTTTCTCGCATAACACTTTTTCCTGCAGTTAATAATTCTCTCAGCTTGTCATTTGCCAAGTTTGTTAAGATCCTCTTGCTGATTTTTCCAAATCTTTGGGCATCTCTGTCACATGCCTGTCAACAATGTTTTGAATATACTTAAATGCAGCGTGAATTAGGGCCAGAGGAATAAATGCGAGGGAGGTGGTGTGTAAGTCTCGCTGCTGTTTTCAGAACTGCTGTTCTGAAAATAGGGTAGAAAAAGCAGCTGAAAGTCTCCGCTTTCAGTATTCAGATTTTCACTTAATTCCCTCTTCTGTTTTCAGCTGCCCATCCCCCACACTGTGTTTTGGTTTCACTAGGTTAGTGCTTCTCTGAGTCAATTGCTGGTCCTCGGTGGGTGAGACGAGGCAGAAAGGGGACCTAGACTTCTGACTGCTTCGTATACAGACAAACCAGACAGACTTCCAGCGTGGTCCTGATTTCAGCTTGACCTTCCCCCACTTCCCATGGGGGGAGGTCCCAGCCCTGAGCTCAGGGAACAAACTGGCTCATTTTCCTAGTATCCCTCTCGGTGGACCCTGAGGTCACACTGCTGTTAATAAATGAGTTACTTCTGCTCCCTCACCTTCTCCACTGAATTTGTTGAGATATTTCCCATCTGCTGTTGTCTATTCTTTTCTTTTTTTCTTACACTTTATCTCCTTTCAATCCTTCCCTTTTTTCCCTCCATTTTTGTGGGATTTGTGAAAAAAGAAGAAATAGAAACATGTTCCATTAGCTGTACTAACTGGAAGTTTATGCTTTTTTCCTCACAGCCCATATTTTCTCAGTAAGGCTTATTTGATTTTCCTTAGGTAATTATGACACTTTAGAAATATTTTAATACATTTTCACATATACAGAAATTGAGACTCAGAAAGTTTAAATAACGTATTCTAGGCCAATTGAGACTGAATATGCATGTAACAAGTGTGGTTAAGCAGGTGGAGTGTGGGGGAAAGGAATATAAAAAGCTAGAACTAAAGCAGATAAAAAGCATATTGTACAATGTTAGCAGATATTAGGGCCTACATCCTGGAAGGGAAGATAGGAAATAAGATCTAAGGTGTTGGTAGGCTTTCAAAAATAAATTTATGATTAATTTCTTCAACCATCTCCAGTTTTCTCCTATCCTTATACAATTGTGGTGATAAAACTAGCTGGGGTGCACTAAAGGTATGACGGATGTTTTAGTTCGTACACTATGGTTTATAAAAGAAATGAGACAAGAGGACAAAAACAAATGTGATGTGTTAAGTAAAAGACTATTAAGAGAAAGTTCTGTGCTTATTTTTATGTACTATTTTAATTTTAGACCATTTTAATTTTTTAAAATATAACTTACTCATGATCCTTTTACTTTTTCAAATATATAAAAATATTTTATGACATAAATACAGTTACTGACAATGTCTAATAGGACTGCAAACTTTAGCTTACAACCGATAGCTGCATTAGTGTTTAAATATTTTATGAAAGTATGATAAACATACAGAAAAGCAATCATATTATAATTGTAAAATTTGGTGAATTTTTTGCAAACTGAACACTTTTGGTCATGAAACCCAGACCAAGACAGAATACTAGCAGCATTGCAGAAGCTCTCCTTGTACCGTAAAGCCACTAACCCGCCTTCCCACCATCCCACCAAGAGCAACTGCTATCCTGACTTGTAAACCTTGTGCACTAGTTTTACCTGTTTTTATATTTTGTATTAATAGAATCACATTAGCCACAGTTTTTGTGTTTGGCTTCTTTCACTCCCCATTGTTTATGAGATTCATCTGTGTCATTAGGCACAGTATAGGTCATTCATTCTAATTTTTGCATAGTTTCCCACATTGTCAATATATTACATTTTATCCATTCTATTATTGGTGGACTATAAACACACCAGTTATTTTAAAAGAGAAAGTTTAATATAAAGCATTGGTTAAATAGGTGTTGGATGACTGAAAAGGCAAAGGGAACATTAAAGTAATACAAAGATAATAACTGCAGGGAACACCTGTAAGGCTTGTAGACAAAGGAAAGAAGTTGAAATTCTTAGAACCTAAAAGTTTGGGGGAGTAGTTCTGCAGAGTTGCAGTCAAGACTTCTGAAGGAGGCTTGTGGCTCAACTGGTGCTGGTGCCTCAAGCCCTTGGAGAAGGGGTCTCTAAGGGACCTGGGTGCTGCCAATGTACCTGAGGGTGAAGAGGACTCTGGCTCTGGGAGTGTGGAAAACACTGGAAACAGCAACCAATTGCCAATGCCAGAGTGAAGAATCATTGTTGGGATGATGCTGACAGAAACAGGGAGCAAAACAGGAAGGAATCTAGTCCCTTCTCCCTCTTCGAGTCCTCTAGTCTGTCTTTACCATTTCCATTGGTAGAACCTAACATAAATTTACCCAGCAGAGTAGACACACGGTTTGCAGAATTCCTGCCTTAGCGTTACAAATTAGAGTACAGCTGGAAAACCAGTGCATGTAGTTTTTAGGTTTTAGCTACTACCAATTGTCTGAGTCCCCTTGGGCTAGCTATAACAGAACATCTGAGACTGGGTAATTTATAGAAAACAGGAATTTGTTGCTCATAGTTCTGGAGGTTGGGAATTCCAAGATCAAGGCACCAACAGATTTGGGGTCTGGTGAGGGCTCTCTCTCTGCTTCAAAGATGACACCTTCTATGTGTCCTCACATGGAGGAAGGGGCAAGCAAGCTCCCACAGGCCTCTTTATAAGGACATTAATCCCTTTCATGAGGGGTGGGACACTAATCCCTCATGACTTAGTCATCTTCTAAAGGCCCCGCCTCTTAATACCAGCACATCGAGGTTTCAGCATATGAATGTTCAAGGTACACAAACATCCTGATCATAGCACTGCTGCTGCGAATATTCTAGTACATGCACTTTGGTAAACATGTTTACAGTTCTCTCGGGTTGATATCAAGGACTATAACTGCTGGTTCACAGACTATGCATATATTTAGTTTTAGTAGATATTCTTAAACAGTTTTCAAAGTTATACCAACTTATATATTCTCACCAGAAGTATATGAAAGTCCCAGCTGCTTCACATACATGCGATCATTTTAGCTATTCTCGTGGGTGTGTGGTGGCATCTCATTGTGTTTTTATTTGCATTTCCCTGACAACTAATCAAGTTCAGCAAATCTGTATAAATTGATTAGCTATTTTGATATAGCTTTTTGTAAAATGCCTATTCAGGCCATTTGTCCATTTTTCCAGTGGGTTGTCTGATTTTTTTTTGTCCTGATTTGCAGGAGTTCTCTATATATTTGGGATATTGGTCCTTTGCAGATATATTCATTGTGACTATCTTCTCTCACTCTTAAATAGTCTTTTTACTCTATTCCTAGTGTCTTTTGAAAGAGAAAGTTTACTAATTTTAATATTATCCAATATTTCAAAAAATTTTTAATAGTTTTTAAGTCCTGTTTTAGGAATCTTTTGCTACTCTAAGTTTCAAAGATATTCTCCCATGCTTTTCTTTAGAAGCTTGCTTTTTTTCTCTTTCACAGTCAAATCTGCAATCCATCTGGAATTCATTTTCTGTGTGGCGTGAAATAGCAGTCTAGACACATTCTTTTAAAATACAGAACTCAAAGTGACCCAGCACCGTTTGTTGAAAGGAACAAACTTTCCCCACTGCCCTGTAATGTCACTTTTGCCGTAAGTATATAGGTCTGTTGATGGATTCTTTATTCTTGGTCAATGCATTCGTTTTCTAGTACTGCCATTGCAAGTTACCGCAGATTTATTGGCTTAAAACGACACTCATTTTTTATTTCACAGTTTTGCAAGTCAGAAGTTGGTCCTATGTGGCTCTACTGGGTTCTCTGATTAAATCTAACAAGGCTGAGATCAAGGAGTTGGCAGGGCTGGGCTCTTCTCTGGAAGCTCTGGGGATGGATCTGCTTCCAAGGTCATTCGGGTTGTTATGTTAGCTGAATATAATTTCTTGTGGTTGCAGGACTAAAGTCCCCATTTCCTTGCTGGTTGTCATCTGGGGTTCAGTTTTTGCTTCCAGAGGCTATGCATTCCCTCTTAGACTTTCAATGTGTCCCTCCTTCAGCCACAGCAAGTGAAGTTTCTCTCATACTTAGAATCTCTGTTCTCCTTTGGCTGCATCTCTCAGATTGAGTCTTCTGCCATCCTCTTTTGCTTTTAAGGGCTCATGTGATTGCATTGGATCCACCTGAATGATCTACAATAATCTCCTTATCTGAAGGTCAACATAATAGTAACCATAGTTATATCAGCAAAGTTTCTTCACAGCAATATATAGATTAGTTTTGATTAAATAATAATGGGCCAGCCGCGGTGGCTCACGCCTGTAATCCTAGCACTCTGGGAGGCCACGGCGGGAGGCTTGCTTGAGCTCAGGAGTTCGAGACCAGCCTGAGCAAGAGCGAGACCCCGTCTCTACTAAAAATAGAAAGAAATTATCTGGACAACTAAAAATATATAGAAAAAATTAGCCGGTCATGGTGGCACATGCCTGTAGTTCCAGCTACTCGGGAGGTTGAGGCAGTAGGATTGCTTGAGCACAGGAGTTTGAGGTTGCCATGAGCTAGGCTGATGCCACGGCACTCTAGCCCAGGCAAGACAGTGAGACTCTGTCTCAAAAAAAAAAAAAAAAAAAGAAATGAATAAGAATCTTGGTGAGAGGAATCTTTACAATTCTGCCTACCACAGTGTGTCTATACTTGCACTGTTACCACACTGTCTTAATTAATACTAAAGTTTTATAATAATTTTTGATATCTGGCAGTGTAAATTGTTCAGCTCTGTTGTTCTTTAAAACTGTCTTGGCTAACATACATGTAATTGGAATACCGGAAGAAGAGAAAAGAGCCAATGGGACAGAAGCAATATTCAAATAGATAATGGCCAATACTTTTCCAAAACTGATGAAAAGCACCAAAGATAGATATTGCCAAATTGCCTTTCAAAACGTTTGCGACAATTTACTCTTTCATTAACAGTAACTGAAAAAGCTATTTCCCTGCACTCATGACAACATGAGGGTCTACCAAATTAAAAAATAAATGCTTATGTTTTCAAAGAACCAACTTTTTGTTTCATTTATCCTTTGTATTTTCTTTTTTTTTTTCCAGCAATCCTGCTACTGGATATTTACCCAAAGGAAAAGAAGTCATTTTATCAAAAAGACACCTGCACTCAAATGTTTATTGTAGCACAATTCACAAGTGCAAAGATGTGGAATCAACCCAAATGCCCATCAATTCAGGAGTGGATTAACAAAATGTGGTAAATATATATACCATGGAGTACTACTCAGCCATAAAAAACGATGAATTAATGCCCTTTGCAGTAATTTGGGTGGAACTGGAGACCATTATCCTAAGTGAAGTATCTCAAGAATGGAAAAACAAACACCACATGCACTCACTAATAAATTGGAACTAACTGAGGGGCACACATGTGCACAGAGGGAAATCGAGCAGGGGGGAGGGGTAGAAGAGGGGAGGGGCAAAAACCTGCCTAATGGGTACAATGAACACTATTCAGGTGATGGGCACCCCTATAGCCCTGACTCAAGCATCACAAAAGTGATCCATGTAGCAAAAACATTTCTATCCCCTTAATATTTTGAAATAAAAGAAATGCAAAATAAATATTAATCTGATAGGTAAAGTATGCAAAATTTTGTCATTTTGATTTCATTTTTAAAATTAAGAGTGCCATGAATCATTTTTTCATGTTTGTAGTTTATATTTATTTCTATTTGTGTCCTGTTGTGAATGGTCTAATTTTTTTTCTATTTGTTTGTTTATTGCCAGGGCAGAGAGTTTGCAATTTTGTAAAGTTAAATATATCAGTTTACTTTTATGACTTCCATATTTTGGGTCATGCTTATAAAGGTTTTTCCACTTTTGAGATAAAAAAAAAAGTTTTTTTTCCTGAACATTTGATGATTTCTTTTTTGTTTTGTTTTGTTGAAATCTTTTATCTTAAACTTAAATTTATTTGGGGGTAAAGGTTGAAGCCACTTTTTGGGGGAATCCTATAAAGATGCAAAAGGCTCCTTCACTGCCTGCAAGCAACTCTGACCTCTGACCTCCACGCCTTCTTTTCCCCAGAGTAGTGTCAGAGTGAAGAGCTTGTCAGTTGGAAAGTGTTCCTAACTCCAGAGTCAAAATAGGATTGTGATTGCAGTGTTGGTCTTCTGAGGGTACAATATTTAGTATTTGCTATTTTGATAGCAAGTGTCACAGTGGAAGCTCATTTATGAACTTTATAAGTAGAATAAAAATTTGGATGCAGACACATAAAATCTTAGAAATCCCCAGTCTGTAGACTAGATCTCTTGTTTAGCGGCTCCTGTAAGGAAACTGGCAGGAAGCAGGGTGGCTTAGAAACACAACCTAGTTGTGCATCGGGTCAGGCACAGGGAACTTCCATTTAACCTTTTCCTTATTTATTCAAGGATAAAATCTTTGTTCAAATATGTTATACTAAAAGGAGCCATATTTCAGAGATTGATCTGTAGACAGGTTTGTATGAAAATGTCATGGGACTAGCCATATGAAAGAAATCTTCCTCTGAGACTTCTTATCTCAATATTGACATAAGGAATCAAGCAAGTAGATATAATTTCATAAAACTTGCTTTTGTAAAGATATTCTTGTGAGCATCTATGGTAGTAGGATTAAGTAAAGACCTAGCTTATCCAAGAAGGTGAGATGCTGTGATAAACAACTAACTTGTTTATTGTTCAGAATGCTCTTATTGCTTTTTCTGCAGTTTTCTTCTTCTGTGAAGCCTCACTAAAATATGCTATTATCAAAGTTTTCTTGTGTGTGTCCCCACTGCACTTCATTTACTATGAAGTTTATGAGAGAATATAAACAGAGTCTCAGGGGTCTAAATTATTATAAAATCATAAAATCGAAAGGCATCCTTAGGACAATCAGTGCAATGTCTTTTCTGATTTAGTAATCTCTTTACAACATCCTTGAATGAGTCTTCAAAGCTCTTTTTTCAGTGACAGAAAACTCTCTTCTTTAGAAGGTAGTCAATGATAGTGCTAGACCGTTTTTATTATATAGGAAATGTCTTTCTTATTTTGGCACAAATGGACTCCAATTCAGAGAAGAATAATCATGATAGCGGAGGGACATGGGATTACATCATGGAAAGAATGTTTGCAAGAGTCCGGGGATGTTTCTTTTGTTCAAAAGTATACTCAGGAGAAGCAGACAGCTATCTGTGAATATGTAAAGGACCACCGTATGTAAGGTGGATTAAGTCCAGTCTGTTTGATCCCAAAGATGGTTTTGGCTTACTAAATGTGTTCTTAACAGAATCGGCTAAAGATAGAATGGCTGCTTTGGGACATGGTAAGATCCTGACCACAGCAGGGAGAAAGAAACAGGATAGTAGACCACTCGGTGGAGATACAGTAGATGATACTCATGCATTGGTCTAGTTCCAACAATAATGTGACTCTGAGATCTGCCTCCCTCTAACTTCCATCTGTTCCTGGCCCCTGGGGATCCTCCCTGCCTGCTTGGCCCCAGCTTGCATCCTGGATTAGTTTTCTCAGGATGCTGATACAAAGGACTACCAACTGGTTGGCTTAACAACAGAAATTTCTTGTGTCACAGTTCCGAAGACAATAAGTCTGAAATCAAGTTGCTGGCAGTGTTGGTTCCTTTTGAGGTCTGCGAGTGAAGGATGTTTTCCAGGATTCTCTGCTTGGCTTATAGATAGCTACCTTTACGTTCAATGGCTTTCTGCCTCCAAATTTCCCCTGTCTATAAGGACCACTATCATATTGGATCAGCACTTACCCTAATGACCTCATTTTAACCTGATTACCTCTGTAAGGACTTTATCTTCAAATAAGGTCACATTCTGAGGTCCCAGGGGTTAAGAGTATAGATGAATTTGGGTGGGTGGGGGACACAATTCAAGTCATAACGGATGTATGAGGGAAAATTGGACTTACAGGATAAAGAGACTGGTAGAGCTCATGAATCCTAGGAATTAGCCAGGCCAGTCCAAATTTTGCAAAATTTCTATTGTTGTATTTATTGTTAGCAGCTTAGAATCAACATTTTATTGTCTTCATAGATTCTGTTGATCAGGAGTCTGGATAAGGCACAGTTCAAATGACTTGTCCCTGCTCATACGCTGGGGACTCAGTTGAGAAGACTTGAGGGTTGGGAGTAACTCAAGGGCTGGGGGCTGGACTCACCCGGAGGTGTCTTCACACAGTTGTCTGGTGGTTGAAGTCATGTGTCAGCTGGAACGTCAGTAGAAGTGTCAATTAAAATATCTACACATGGCCTCTTAATGCTGCCTGGGCTTCCCCAAAGTATGGCGACCTCCAAATAGCCAGGACTTCAGAAGTTAGTGTCTCAGAAAACAAAACAGAAGAGGCGTTGTCTTTTCTAACCTAACCTTGGAGGTCATAAAATGCCATTTGTGCTGCATTCTATTGGTTAAGAACGAATATAGGCTCTGTGTTTCTCTTGACAAGAGAATTTCTGACTATGACAAAAAAAGAACACATATCTATTTAAAGAGAATGGAAATTATAGAACATATTGTGAAAGACTTCCTAAGAGAAAAACAAGCTTCTGCTTGTCTTGCTTTCAGGAAGCAATAGAAGACAGACTTCGTGCAGAAGAAAGAGGCCCCCATGGGACTTCTCTGGCTTCCTAAGGCCAGTTCATCTACTGGTCATGTGTGTCTTCCCACAGCATAGAATAATTTTTGCCTGTAAAGTTAATCTCATACTCTTCAACATCCACTGGGCTTTTAGGAATTACAAAAAAACCAAACACCAAAGGGGCAGGGCAAAAAGAATCCTAATAAGTTTTTAACAGAAAAATATAAAATAAAGAAGAGCAAGTACACCCAGACTTTTTTTTTTTTTTTTTTTGGGCGGGGTAGAGATTTCACGACTTGTCCAAATGATTGCACTAGCTAATTTATTTGTGTCATATAAACCCTGAATAGACTATGAATTTTAACTGGCCTTCATATAGTCACCAGATGGCCTTCACTTTCTATGTAATTCCAGCTCTCTGTTGACTCCATAGTTACTTTCTTATCTCTGCTTCAAAACACAGTATAACTGTGTAACCATTTTATTAAACAAGCTGGACTTTGTAGGGAGCAAATTATTTTCTATTCTTACCTTTCAAACCTACCTTTGGACTTACTCATCCTGCCCTGGATGAAATATTTGGTGGGTATAATAGCTTTCTGGTTGCTTCAATCACCAGGAAGTCTCATTTTAGCTGATAACAATTCCAATCAAGTATAATATTAAAATTTAGGATTCTTACCTAATTTATGATCTCCTGTCTGCCAGCTTAGGCCTGACTGGGAGAAACATGCTCTGCTTCTTCATGATATCCTGATTCTACTTCCTCTTCTATTCCTAGGTATGATTTCCTCCTCCTCCAGAGAAGAAAGGTTTTATTTGACGGATATCGTTGTCTCTGCGGTGACAAAGTGGGAGCTTGGAAGTCCTGCAATGTCACTGATGCTGCATTCTGTTGGAGAGAAGTGAGTCACATGCACACCCAGAGTCAAGGTCAGGAAACACAGATTAGAAACAAAAGTGTCCATGATGATAGGTATACAATTGTGGACTCTTTCTGTTGGGGTGTTTTTTGTCCTGTGACTACAGTTCCCTTTAAACAAGTAGCGTTCCGTATTGTTAGCCCTAAGCTTCTAATAATACACCTCTCTCCATGGTAAACCTTTGGCTTCAGAACCAGTTGACCTCTCAGACCTTAGGCTGCCTCTTTGTCCCATGATCCACATCTGGGTCCTAAGAGACAGATGCCTTTGCTCACTGTCCTTGAAAGCTCAGGTCTCATCTAACATAGCCCTTTGCTCTTTGCTGTTCACTGTCAGGCTACTCTAGTCCCAGCCTCGCGTTGGCAGACTTCTCACAGCAAAGTCGGGGGCCGGTCTTGGGGTCTTCAATCTCCAGAGGTTGTAGGCCAAGTTCTTTGAGAGGTTCACGGAAGCTCCTGTCACCAGGACGGAGGTGAGGGAAAGAACTTTCTCCTCCATTCCCCCAGCCATCTTCTCTGTAGCACCCAGAAGTCTTTCCAAAGGAATCTCTCTAGAGGTTTCTTTGGCTTCAGCATTTATTGAGACGGAGGTTGGAGACTGGGCAATGTTGGTAGAATCAGTTTCACAATCCTTAGGATGTATTGCTTCGGTGGTCTAGCACATCAGTTTAGATTGTTCTCAGACTCTGGAGACTCAGGTGAAACTCCAAGACAAAAGAGTCCTATTTTAATATCCGGCTACTCTTTGCCAATATTAATCAGGCAGAAATGCCACTTTCCCCATCGTGGTGTTTCATAAGTCCTGAAAATGATTGGTTAGGCTTGCCCCAGTTTAGAGGAAGGATTTGCAGGAGTATTTCAAAACTAAAGTGGTTGCATGGCATTTTAAAAGAAGTTTGTGAGAAAAGCCTTATGAAGGTCACAGGTCAGTGACATGTCAAGAGGCCAATGTTCTTTTTGTAATCTAAATCCTCACCTTGTTTCTCTGTAATTGTTGACTCTTCACAGTATGGCAAAGGGCCACTCCAAAATGGAAAACTATGTGTGTCATTCCCCTGTACTGTTTCCTGTATCTCCTTTAAAAGACAGGGCCCAAGTTCTTTAGCTTGACCTAGAAGACGCTTCAGGATCTAGCCCTTGGCAACTCTGAGGCCCTGTCTCTCACCAATACGCTGGAGGATAAACCCAGCAGAGAGGGGTGAATGAGCAGAACTGGCCCTTTTCCTTCTCAAATCCTTCGGGCCAAATTTGGCTGATACCTGGAGGAAAAGAAACCAACATAAAATTGGATGGAGATGGAAGTTTTAAAAATTAGATTAGACTAGGCTAGACATTAATAACTGAAAGTAACTCCCAACCTATGTAATCTGCTCAAGATGTTAAAATGTAGGAAAGAGAAATTTTATAGATCATGGTTAAAAGGAGAGAAAAAAGTTTTCGTGTTTGTACTCTTCTAAGTTTAGACCGCTTGATGAATTTGGTTAAAAGATGTAGCCATTGTTTAGCAGGGACGGGGCTTAGGGGAGTGGTGTGTGGGAGAGTGTGGAAGATGCCAGCTGATGCCAGAAAGATGGTTATTTGTATAATTTTGCTGGGAACTTGAAATTTAAATTCACATTGTAAATTATCTAGCCATATGCTTTTTTTTTTTTTTTTTGTGAGACAGAGTCTCACTCTGTTGCAGGGACTAGAGGGCAGTGGCGTCATCATAGCTCACAGCAACCTCAAACTCCTGGGCTCAAGTGATCCTCCTGCCTCAGCCTCCCAAGTAACTGGGACTACAGGCGCGTGCCACTGTGCCCCAGCTAATTTTCCTATTTTTTTTAGTAGAGATGGGGGTCTTGCTCTTGCTCAGGCTGGTCTCAAACTCCTTGAGCTCAAGCCATCCTTCCACCTCAGCCTCCCAGAGTGCTAGGATTACGAGTGTGAGCCACCGCGCCTGGTCAACCATATGCTTTTTTGAGTAGATAGTCCAGATTTGAAAAAAAAAAATCAGAGAAGTTATATGATAATAAGTCCATCTTATATGTTTTTCCCTGTTGTTCACTAAGATCTACCACATTGGAATTTCTCAGTTTCTTAATATCCCAAGCTGTTTGTTGTCCTAAGAATGCTGGATGTGTTCTGTTTAGAAGAATTTCTCCCCAAATCTTCACCTAGCTGACCCCTATCAGTCCCTTAGGCTTCAAATTATATATCCTGTGTTAGAGAGGTTGTCTCTGATCCCTCAGCATACATTGGGTACTTCCTTGTTCTAATCACAGATGTTCCCCTTTGTTTTTCTGTCTTTTTTTTTTTTTTGGTTCACTTGTAATTTGTAATTATATATGTATTTTTGTGCTTATTTGTCTCATGTCTGATTCCTTCACTAAACGGTATGCCTCATAAGGGTGAGACAATACTTGTTGCATTCATCACTATATAAGCAACATCTAGGGCAATGCCTGAAACATAGAAGATAAGCAGTGAGTCTTTTTTGAACCAATGAATAATCAAAGTGTTTGATTATACTAAAACATTCATGGTATTTCTCAAGCCTTTTCTTTTTTTTTTAATTCGGCTGGCATTGTCAGGCTACTAATGTGGAGAGAGAGAATGAATAATTTAGAGAAAGAATATCTAGGCAATTTCAATGTAGGTGACATGCAGTATAAACGAAGGGATAGAAGCATAGGCTTGAGGCAAGGGAGTTTAAAAAAATTCTCCGAGTAGCCCTAATGAATATGAGCTGGACGCTAATTGCGGAACAGGCTTCATTTCTTATGCTCCTCGATTTTTCATCTCGGAGCTGCTTTAAAGGACACATATGAAATAGCCCATTCTCACTTAGAAAGGGCGATGAGAGCATGAGGGTGGGGATTTCTCCATTGTGTTTGAAACAAATTATGTACAGTGGAATATATGTAGCACTGAAATTATGGGAGACTTAAATCTATTCTTGGCAAGGGTTTTGAATCAAATAAATATTGACTAAGAATGCTTTGTAAATAACAGCATAGTAATGCACTGTGGAATAAGAAATGGAATGTGAGAAAAGGCCAAATTTAAAAATCAACGGGTTACTTATTATTTCAATACATAGCGTGTCTTCATCATTGTCACAAAAACCTATCATGGAAACAGAAATATTCAGCCTTGACAGAATGACATGTATCCTTGCTACGTAGGATCGCAACTGAACAACGTCTGTTTACACAAGGCAATTGTTTTATACATTTTTGGGAGGGGAATTAGGTAGAGAGGAGAGTTAGAATAAAGGTAGGTATGTAAGGTTTAGAGAGGAAGATTTGTTTGTTTCTACCACAAGTTGAACCAATTCCCAGATGTCAAATCACAAGCCAGATTGCAGGGGAAATAGCTGTTGACCTTTAGTTCTTGTTCACTACCAGTAGACAAAGACAAAAGTTCAGCTTTCAAGTTGCTTTTGGCAGAGACGTTGGGGGCTGTCCTTCTGCCCCAGCTCCTTCAGTGTAACATACAAAGCCTCAGCCATCCTTAACAGACATGTCCTGAAGTGCTATTTCCTGGAATAGCAAATATGAATAATACGGCTAATACCTAACTGTGAACTTTTATTCTGTGCCAAGTGCTATGAGCTAAGAGCTTATGTATGGGTTATCTCATTTAATCCTCATTAGATGTTTATAATGTTGGTATTATTATCTCCATTTTATGGATAACAAAACTGAGGCTTAGACAAATTAAGTCTCTTGCCTAAGGTTATGTAACTATTAAGTAGCAGTGACGGTATCTGAACCCAGACAATTTGATTCCAAATCCTGTACCACCTCTCTTAATGGCCACCCATCAGGGAAGTCACTGTCCATCATGGATGGAGTGCACACTTAGTGAATACAAGGGACGGCAAATGTTTAATGTATGCAATGGCAGGCAAATGTTAAACGCTACATGACGTGCACTAGACTTATTCAAGTGAGAGTGGAGCTGCCAAAGGTCAGAATTGTTTGGAGGTGCATGAAAATTCTACGCTGCTTGTTCTCCATGTGCAAAGTACTCACTGAGCATCCTATTCCCTACCTGCCCCAAATCTGATGATCAGGCTCGGGGCTTGGAACTGGAGGACTACCACTGAGGCGACTTTGTGGCATGTTGCTCAGGAGTCTGACAGTGCAGCAACTAGCAGGCAGCCTGTTATTTCCCTCCTTCTCCAGCTCTCATGGGGTAAAGAGGGGATACAAGCTCTCTGAGAAAAACACAGGGTATAATGGGGTTGTTCTTTCACCATCATCTCTCTGGGACCCTGTACTGGACTCACATCCTCTGAGAATTACCCTTGAATAAATAGTGGTACCCCTTCAAGTTTTTTTTTTTTTTCTGAATTAGTACTATGGAAGGCTCTGGCAAGTCTTTGCCTATATGGGTACTTCTGTACCAAAAGTCTTTAAGTTGGGTTTTAATAAGTATTTGTGTTAGAATTTGAATAAATCCCAACTTTACTTTAACTCATTATTATTATGGTGGGAAATCAAGATATCAACTATTTCTACTTTTTATATTGTTTTTTTATTTTTATTTTTTTACTTGCTCTAAGTGCTTGAAAAAGGTTATGGGGAAAAATCAGCTATGTAAATGGACATTTGTCCCCGCATCTTTATGAAGTGTGAACATGGAAAGAAAATTAGAGTTAAAAAAAAAAAAGCAAATCATGCCATTCCAATTTGAATGAAGGACTTTTTTGTTGAACAGCATAGAAAGATTTTGATGAATTATTATTTTAATATGTAACACACTCAGGACAAATTAGAAGCTAAAATATTCCCCATCAAATACTTGTACCTGAAGTCTAGCAAAAATTATGGGACGTAGGCTCAATTAAAGCAATTCTCGCTGCAAAGATGGGGTTCAAAGGCATCGCCCCCTGGGAGAGTGGTCCCCACGCCCGACCCTGGATCCCTGACTGTGATCCCTGACTCCTGGACAACCAAAGCTGCGTCACCCTGCTTCACGTCTCTCAGAATGCCCTAGAATGTCTCTCCTTGCTTCTCCGTGGACCCCTGTTACTGGTCCCTCCTACTCTCCAGCTCTCTGACTCTTGGATTTTGGGTTATATTTAAAGTTGCTATTATTGCACTATGTAGGCCCTGACTTAAAACTTTAGACTCTCAAATGTTGCAGCCATATACTTCCTTTTTCAGAATTAGGTCCTTGGAAAAATAATAGCAGCTCTCTTCTGCTTCTGTCCTTCCCCTCCTGACAAACTAGAAACCTAGAACTCTCAAAAGGAAAATATTCTTTGCCGTAAATTGGCTCTGTTTACTGTTGCAGCTTCGCTTGATCAATGTCTTGTGGACACACTTAATTCTGCATCCCTCGGCCACAAGTTCCTGGGTAATGACGTTCAGGGACAAAGCAATTCTGTAATTGCACCTTATCCATTAACCAATGAGTCAGGTAAGAAATTTTGTTTTCTGTCTTTTTCCCTGATGGAAAGCAATTGAAAACATGTTTTTTTGTAATCTTTGAAAATAATTTTAAGATAACATGTGAACCTTCAAAGGAATTTCACTTTTGCCGTGGACAACTTGGTCTACGTTCTCCCTCAAACTCATTCTCTCCCTTTAGTTTTACTGACTATTTAAGTTTCATTTCTTCTGGTAACTTAAAGTAGCCAGACTTATCCCTGTGTGAATTCATCCATTAGGCACAACATATAGGGCCCAGGATATTTTTAGGGGTCCACAAAAATATATGAATTTTATTCTAAATTCAGAAGGAAAAATTTGTAATAATGATGTTTGATAATTAATACATTCTTCAGTATATACCAAAGCAGTCATAAAATATAATTATCTATAAAGGCAAAAGTGCCCAGAGCCCACGGATCATAGCATACCCGAAGGCAGCTAGCTGCTTTATAGCCAATGAACATTTTACAACTGACAGGCACATTTCATATTCCTCAGAGTTTTTATGTTTATGGGTTTGATGATCATTTGAACCATTTCCTGTTACATTTTGGCCAGGTTATGCGGTTTATTCGTCACAAGTTAAAACTAGAGTGGAGTGTAAAATTGTGAGTAACAAAGTCTTGGCCAATAAGTCAGTCTTCAGATATCGACCCAGTATCTTAATTTGGTTTTAGCTTTTCCTTATCCCAAGTTTATTTTGTTTTGTTTTTTAAAACATGGTTTTAAATTTAACGTCATTGGCTTTGTTTACCCTTATTATTTTCCCAAACCATGGCACCATCTACTGGTAATGGAAAGAACAGTTCTATAAGCTTTGATTAAGGGAAACTGAGTTGAATTCCACATGCCGAGTATTTACATGATGAAGAGACAGCTCACACTACCCTCTCCTCCTCTTGGCCGTTCAGTGTCTCTTTTCTCTACTTAATCCCTTAAAAGTCAGTTCTTGCCTCCATAAGTAATGTCATCTACTTTTGCAGTTTCTGTTGAACCATAATGTCCAACTCCAACCCTGAGTTTTTCTCCTGAGTTTTCCCCTAGATTTGCATTTGCAGCCGCTAATTGAACTGGATGTCTTTTTGACTCCACGTGAAGCTCCTCCGCCAGATTAAGGGTGGCTGCTGTTAAGCCATCTCCTCTGGTAGTACCTTGTAGAGATCGAAGTCTACCTCCGCCCGATCTCAAGTAAGACACCACTCTGCCTACTTTGTCTTTATTTTGAGAAACTGCCTTCTGTGTGCATGCCCATTTACCTAACTCTCGCCTTTGTCATCTGCGCTTTTCTCTATGGAAATTTTCTGGTGCTGACCTATTTCTGGCTATGGAGCTTCCTGACTGTGATTTCCTCCCCTGGCCGATCTGTCCTGCCATCAACTCGCAGACGCTGCATCCTCTGAAAGATCTAGAGTCTCAGGCTTGACAATCCCTTGGTCTACAAGTGGTTTCCATACTGGCTCCTTCTCAGAGTGCCTGGGGACCCTTGTTAAAACTCCAGATACCCAGGTCTCTCCTCAAGGTATTCCATTCAGTGGGTCTGCTGGAGGACCTGAGAATCTACACTTTAATAAATGCCTAAGATTTCTGGTGCAGCTGTTGCATTTGAGAACCACCAGCCCCCAAGATAAACTTCTCCTCTGAGCATAACACAAAGCTCTGCATAAGGTGGTCCCACGTCTGTCCTTGTAGTTTTGTATTTTGCCATCTGTATCTGCCATCCTTCTGCACGCACTTTCCTCTCTCCTTGCTCTTTCTCTTTTTGCCCCTTCCTAGTTGGAAAATTTCTTCTCATCTTTGAAATTACACGTCAATTATTAGCTTCCCTCTAGGGATCTTTCTTACTCTTCTTCTGCTATCCCATTTCATTGTGCAAACTTTTTCTCTCATCTATGCCTCTAAACCTCAATTAGAACCCATATCTCACAGTCAGATTCACACCTTGAATCCAGATATTTATGACCTAGGAAACCTAGATAGCAAGTGATTTTCCAACCATGGTTCATGGACCTTCTGCTTCAGAATCATCTAGAATGTATGATCAACGAAAGATTCCCACCCCAGAGCTGTTGAATCAGAATCTCTGGAGATGCAATCTGCAATTGCTCCGTTAAAGTTTGAGAATCATTGTTGTATTGGCTGTGGAAACCCAGGGCATCAGCAGAAGTGATGATCCGTCTGTGAACTGCATTAATCGACAGGACATTTGTCAGGCGGTCAGAGCACTCATAGCTTTGTCAGTAGTGAGGTCAAGGGGTTGGCTTCGGTTATCAGTGTTGCAATTACTGGTTGTGGTACCACTGCTTACTTTTAAAAAAAAATCATTGTCTTGCTTTTAAACAGAGCTCCCAATAAAAAAAAAAGCTGGGTAAAAGAAAATACACTTGAGAGCAACATCTTATTTACTTATTAAACCACCAGAATCCTAAGTTTAAGAGAATGATCTGTATTGTTATATTGCTGTCTTCATTTCCCCCTTGTGCATTTCTTGAGGATGGGACCTATTTCTTCCTCCTCCTTAGTCTTTTTAATCTAAAGTGTCTAGGTGTTTTACAAAAGAACATTCTCATTTTTCACCTTGGAAGACTTTAGCAGGTAAGTGAGATTACATATATCCTTATAGTTCTTTAGTAAACAATAATATAATCATTGTGTATTCTCTCTCCTGGACCAATACTGTATTGAACTCATTTTCTTATTGACTTTATAGTAATGCAAACAATATAACTTTGTCAATTAAGCATAGGCACATATTTGAAGAAGATAAAAAATGAAAAAACCAGTAAAAACCGATTTGAGAATTCAAGCAGCGATCTCCAACCTTTTTGGCACCAGAGACCGTTTTCATGGAAGACAATTTTTCTGCAGACCAGGGGGAGAGGGGGTGGTTTCAGGATGATTCAAGTGCATTACATTTATTGTGCACTTTATTTCTATTACATTGTAATATAAATGAAATAATTACACAACTCACCATAGGTTGGGGACCCCTGAATTAAAGTCTATAATATTGATTAAATATCTACAATGCTCCAAGAGAAACACACAGAACCAGCCATAGTACCTGCCCTGGAGGAATTTAAAACTATATAAAAAAATATATTCATGGATAACCATCATATGAACAGAGGTGAAAAATTTCTTCATGATACCTACTTTTGAATCCAATCATTACAGAATTGGAGCAAATACTAATCGTTAACTTTCCTTCTTCTATCCATTCCATTTCATTTCCCAGGTCAGGTCTTCCCCTCCTCCCAATACCTCTCAGCTGGGCTAATGTAATAACAGTATTCTAACTCGTATTTTACCATTCAATGCAAGCTGCAGACTGTTGCCAGATTATTTTTTTCTAAAACATGGCTTTTATTACTATACAATTTACACTGGTTATTTTGTAGGGCAAGTACCCTTGGTTTTCTCATTTGTGAAATGGGAAGAATCATAATACCTACTCAAGTGTTGTTATGAGGATTTGGTGAGACAATGTATGCAAAAGGACTATCATGGTCCCATGGGGGCTTGGCGGAAGTGTGCCCCTTGACGCTAATTCTTACAAAATTATAATTCATTGAGAAAAGTGAAAAATGTACATTCTCAGAAAAAACTGGGAGGTATCAAGCTGGGTATGCTCGGTGAACATTGCCTCCCAGTTCCCATGGGGGAGGGTGTGGGTTGTTGGCTCCGCCTAGCCAGAAGCCTTGGCCAGGTTAGGGGCCTTGTCAATGGGAGTCGACCAGGTCTCTTATCCCCAGACATAACCCCCTAAAGCATAGTTGCTTTGAATGGTTATAAACATTGCCTTTAGGAAATGATGTCAGCTGAATTTGACATTGGATAGTCCAATAAAATTTCTTTTAAGCCCCTAGTGCTTATTCCAGAAGTTATAAATAGTAAAACTTTATAAACACAAGCCCATGTGCCTTAGAAAGCTATGTGACTTGGAACTAGCATCAGACTTTCTGGTAAAATTTGTGCTGAATTACTACTGCTCAGTCCACAAGTCCTGTGTAATAATAACTAGCGTTCCCCATGCCCAGCTGCATTTGTGCAAGCACGTGAAGGCAGTCCGAAGATGCAGGGTAACAGGAAGAGAGCTCTGGGATCAACAGCCCGGAAGCACCATTGGGCTTTAAGGATAAACAGGTGCTCACCAGGAAAGCAGTGTTTGTGGGAGGGCATTTCCTTTGAAGGAAAAACACGGACAAGTCAAGGGGGGTCAAAACGATCACTCTTGGGAAGCTCTGAATAAAACAGAAATCAAAGGCAAAGCAGTAAACATGAGTAGCCAAATCTCAAATAACAAATACTCTGAGAAGTTCGCCTCTGAGCAGATGAATCACTTTTCCTCTGGGATCACGGGGCTAATAGGCATTGGGGGAAGGAGGAAACGCAGCCACAGCTGAGGTCAACGATCACTGAGAAGAAAACATGTTCCCTGCGTGGATAAGTTCCTACGGCCTTCTCTCACAAGTTCACGATGCTGGGACCTTGCGAGAAGTGTCACCATGACTTCTTTTTTAAAAGTAACAAACGACTTAGCCTTTCTCTGGGATATAAAATGTGAAGGGAACTGGCCACCAGGACAAGAAACAGGTTGGGGTGAGTGGGTGAGCTACGCAGTGCAGGTGTGTGTATAAAACCCCACAAACTCTTTTCCGTGTGGGCAACAGAAACATACTGTTGACAACCCTCAACTTTCAGCAGTGCACACATAAAGAGTGTGTATATGTGTGTGCATATGTAAGGAAAATTCCAGTTGGGTTGGATTTCCACAGGCCCTATTCTAGTTCAGATGGATTCTTTCCCTTTTCTTGCAGTCAGCCTGCATGACATATTGAGGGAGAGCGTGTACCTCTCTCAGTGTGTGTGGTTAATCCATTTCCCTTTCCACAGTAGAGAGCAACTGTCAGGCTTTCGAGAAGCCATATGATAATGAATAATCCATATTATGGGGAAAAAAGAGGTGAAAACACAGAGCGTAAGAATAATGTTTCACTCAAATGTGCATCGTCTCTGGTGCTGGTGCACCTGATAGAAGCTCTGCTGTCGTCTAAATCGTTCTCCCCACCTCCTTTCTGTCTGAGAGTTACCAAAGTGCGATAGCCTTGTACTATTTATCTATTCAGCAAGCCCTTAAATGCGAAACACATTGGCTACCGTGGATGGATTTAACTTGTTTAGGACTCAATTAGCTTCTTCCTAGGTAAGATAAAATATTTACAAAGTAGATATTTTGCATTAATGACCACTAGCTGAGAGTCAAGATTATTTTGAGTTGTGTGAACTTGAGAGAAGTTCCTTAACCCCGCTGAGCTCTGGTTTTTTTTTTTCTTATGCGAAAGATAAGAGTTTTAAGACATCATCCAATTTGATTCTGTTGAAAGTGTTTCACTTTTTTCTCCTTGAGGAATGCGAATAGTCATGTTACATTCATAATCATTGCTATTGGGGTCTCCCCCACAATGGTAAAAGTAGTTATATTAAGTTTTAAAATTATGGGAACATTTTGCTTATCTGAATTTTCTGAATTTTGTATGGCTTGCATCTATTTCTTTTATGAGATTTTTAAAAATGTGGTAAAATGTACATAGCATAAAATTGACCATTTTTAACCATTTTTAAGTGTACAGTTTAGTGGCAGTAAGTACAGTTAGGTTATTGTGTGACTATCACCACCACCCATCTCCAGAACTTTCTCATCTTCCCAAACTGAAAATCTACCTATTAAATAATAGCTCTCCATACCCCTCTCTCCCAGCCCCTAGCAACCACCATTCTACTTTCTGTACCTGTGAATTTGAATACTCTAGGTACCCCATATAGGTGGAATTATGTAACATGTCCTTTTGCTACTGGCTTATGTCACTTAGCATAATGTTTTTAAGACTCATCCATGTTGCAGCATGTCAGAAATTCTTTCTTTTTTTAAGGGTGAATAATATTACACTGTATATATATACCACATTTTGTTTATCTGTTTATGTGTTGATGAATATTTGGGTTGTTTCCACTTTTTGGCTACTGTGAATAATGCTTGCATGGATGTGGGTGTACAAATATCTGTTTGAGTCCCTGCTTTCAATTTTTTCGGGTGTGTATCCTGAAGTGGAATTGCTGAATCATATGGTAACTCTATGTTTAATGTTTTGAGGAGCCACCATACTCAATATCTGTTTGAAGCATCAACTGGACTGGTGAATGCTGCCTGGTTTTAATCTTCAAAAGAAGACTCTTGTTTGGCTTCGGCTGAGTCCCAAGGCAAGTTGAAATTAGTAGCTTTGTTAGTAGGTTAGTGGTGCATAGCTGCCACTAGGAAGGGTTTACCCCAGCACGTTGAGCTTGTTTTGACACGGGCTTTACCACAATGCATCTTTATAGACAGATCTATGCATACATTGTAATTTCAGACCACATTCTTTGGCTTATATGCTGACTATGAAAAACGTTAATGAGCTCCTCTTTCATTTTCTACTTTGTAGCTATGCATCTTCTTATTTTAATGACCATTTACAATCGCTTTAATTCCCCAAACATTTACAGCCTTAATATTTTACCGAGGCACACCTCTTTTTTTTATAGTTAACCTTGTTGCTAAATGTCATTAGGAAACCTTAGCAAATATTAATATTAGTCCTCTGAATATGAGACCTTACACAATTACTCATGAGGACTTAAAAAAAAAAGGACTTCTTGTCTTTTCTGCTTATTGGCATTGCTTTCATAAGACATAATTGAAAACTTTGTCTAAAGTCCAACTACATATGTTCAGCAAAATGTTTTCCTTCGGGTTTACATTATGATGAGTTTAGAGCATCTTCCACATGGTGTAGTCTCTAGGAATAGTAATACCTGATGAAATCTACCTCTAGAATTTAACTTAAATTTCTTCTATGGTACTACTGAAGGACCAGCCAAGGTTACCCCTTAGTATTCATAAAAGAGGAGACATAAATAAATAAGAGAGAGAGAAGGAGACAATTTTTTTGATGGGAGTTTCACTTTGGTAGTCTATTAAAAATTTTTTAATGAGTTATTTATTTTTTCACACTTTACCATAGACAAAGCCAAAGCAGACAATTTGATGGAAGATATAGTATAGGAATAGAAGGGTATTGGAGAAGACAAATTTTTAAACCTCTGCATAAAAAGCCATAACCATATCTTCTGGGAAAAAGTCAAATGGAAAATCCATGGAAAATTTGTTATTAATAGATTGTCAAAATTCCCCATTAGAAACGGACACTTTATCATCGTATTTTTACAACACATTCATCATCTTTTCATCAGAGAAATTAAATGGTTGCCAAGTCCTAGTTTCAATGTGTAATTGGAGTTGGGCTGGCTTTGCTTCCTTCTGGTAAAGAAAACTTTTTCTGTGGAATATTAAAGCAGTTACATTCAGGTATGATGGTTGCTATGGATATACGCTCAATTGCACAGCTAAAAACAAGTCAATAGGCCAAATTAATATTTGTTAAGTAGGTGCTCAATAGATGGAAAGAATTTTAAAAATATTTAATATACAAAATAGATGTCTCAAAGTTTCCTTCTGAAATAGCTCATTAATTGCTTTAGTTGGCAATAATCTGAAAATTAGATGATTTTATAAGAAGACAGATCCTTCAAGAAATTCAAGTCTATTTCCCACCATGTAAGAGGCTAAGCAGTGGCAAAGAGACTAGGAGTTGGCTTCCCAATCTTTAAGCCAATGCCTTTTGTTTTGTCTCTGTAAGTCCTCTCTCCCTTTTAGCATCACTAATATGAAGGAAAAAAAAATAGGTATTTTATTTTTCTGAAAGACTTATATTTGTTTTTCTGAATATGTCTCACTCTATTCCTGTGTTATAACAAAATACCTTAAACTGGGCAACTTATAAGCAATAGAAATTTATTGCTCACGGTTCTAGAGGTTGGGAAGTCCACGATCAAGATTCTGGCAGATGTGTCTAGCGAGGGCTTGTTCTCTGCTTCCTAAATGGCACTTCGCCACTGCGTCCTTACATGGGGGCAGCACAAGGCAGCTCCCGATAACCCCTTCTCTAAGGGCACTCGTCCTATTTATGAGGGTGGAGCCCTCGTGTCTTAATCACCTCCTAAAGGCTCCACCTCTTAATACTATCCCACTGGGGGTTAAGTTTCAACACATGAATTTTCGGGGACATCCAGACCATAGCAGAATGGAAGAGCTACAATATGCTTTAAAAGAGGGGATTTAAGAGATAGAATCAATCCACACATCCATTCATTTACAAATATTTCTTGAGCACCAAATGCATTCTATTATAGAATCTGTGTGATATTTGGGGGTGCAAAGCTGATTAAAAAGACGTGGTTCCTGCTCTGCCAAAGCTTGAAGATAATGGGGAGAAAAATTAATAAAGGAATCATGCTAAGTCACATGTAATTGCAAACTGGGATAATTCCCTGAAGGACAGGAACACAGTTCGCTGCAGGTGAAGTTGATGAGGTTTGGGCAGCAAGGATTTCCCCAAGGAAATCATCTTTTGGATGAAAGATGAGTTGGATTTAACTAGGTGAAGAAAGGTAGCATGAAGGTGTGGTAGGGAAAATAGGATGTGAGATGTAAACCTTTGTGTTAGGGAAGATGGTCAGGTACTGTGGGATCAGAAGAAGGTGTCTTTTGTTGTATTGTTTTAAAAAGTGAACAAAAAGTTGGGCATGCTTACAATCTGGAAAGAAGGATGCAGTAGAGAGGGAGAGGTTGAACATGAAGGAGAGATGGAGAGAAATAGTTGGGGCGAGTTCTTGAAGAAGAGGGTAGCGGGGGTTAGGGGAGGCATGAAGTGATGAGAAAGGTAGGATTGCTGGTGAAGAGGAAGAGCCAACCTCTGAGCATGGAGAAAGGAAGAAGACGGCCGAGACTTAGCTAAGAATGCAGCGGCATCTAAGGCAAGACCATCTGCTGAGAAGGAGGGTAGGGTTAGACCGAGAGCTGTCCGTGAATGCTAAGTGAATGCCTGAGGGAGAAGACCAAAGACTGATACAAAACTGGACAAACTGTGTTGCAGTTCCCGTGAAGTTGGACACAAGCTCTAGGGAGGTAAACTTGTTAGAGAGAAATCACACACCTCGTGGTAAACCATAGTGCCCCATTTAGACAGGGAAGGATCAATGGAGGAGTCGAGGGCTGGCCAGACAGGAACTTGTCAGAGGGTGGGGTTTTGGCGTTAGGTGTTAGAGTTGAAGGCAAGGTTCAAAGCGGGGCTGTGGGAGGGGTTTACTAACGTATGTTGAACCCACTGAAACTGAGGGGATCAGACAGAGTCACTGACGCACACTGATGCCTCTGGAATTGAGAACACCAGAGCTCTCTGAAGGCAGGATTTCAAAAGGAATTTTCTTTTCCTGTAAGATTTTAAAAAGTCACATGAAGGCAGAAAATCACGTAATTACACAATAATTAGATTAAGCATATTAGTATAACAATACTTCTTCAAAGTAGCAGATGCAAAAATTCTTCCTTTTCCTTTCATTTAATTTCAGTTTTCTTGTTACTGAAATAGCCACACAAAACCATTTGTGTATTGTATGTTGTATTCACATATTAAAATTTAAACATTATGGGAGGGAATGATGGAATAATAAACAGACCATAAAATAAAATCGAATGTTTGCACAGCGATTTGTGCCTTATAAACCTAAGGAACTTTGTTTTATTTCTAGTATCCTTACTGATGTAGCCTGAGCTGGTGACCAACAATACTAAGTCATGAAATACGCTTAACGAAACTATAATAACCTCAACATTGACATTAACAAAGCTTAAAATTCAAGTAATGTAATCAGGAACATAGTCAAATATACTTAATATTAAACATGCTAAAATAATGTATGAATAGAAAAAAGAAAGGAGGTGAAGTCCAGGGTGAGATGATCCTATAGGATATTCACAATGTAATGTACACAGATGGAAAGAGAAAGGGAAGATATAAAGGAAGAAAAATAGTTATCTCTGCTCCTTACCAACCTCTGTTCAGTTGAGAAAAAAGGCTGAGGCTCCTTATTAGGCTATAGCCTTATTGATTTAATGTTTATTACTCGGTGATCATCAGACGACCTTGGCCAATATAATTTGATAACTTCCCATAATGAAATATTTACCTTTTTCCCTGTTTTCTGACACTTGAGAAAAAAACACATTTCTATTAGTTCTCTTTTCTACCCAATCCAGTTAAAAATGAAGAGCAGTGATCACATGTGAATGAGCATAACTGAGTTTGTGAGTTGCTTTCCTCTATTGAGACGTCATTGCTCAGGAAGTTATCTATGCTTTTAGTTTTGTTGTTGTTGTTATTTTATCTTACTAATGATTTAATCACCCTCTTCAAAAAGTTTGGATTTCTTTGAGGGTTTGCTTTTCCTAACTGTTGTGCTTGGTGATACAAAACATATATATGTGTGTATATGTATTTATAAGAAGTTGCCAGCAACCTCTACGGCTAGGTGGACAGAATAAATCAAACAGACTTTTCTTCTTCAGAGAAGAGTCACTTGAGTGTCCCATCAGGGCGCTCACGGCCACAACTTTGCGTGGCTTCGAAAGTTCCTTCTCTTCAGATCCCAAGGTCTGCTGACAGAGCTGGCTTCAGGGCGTGTGACCAGTGCAGTTTTGCAGAATCTGCTCGGAAGGGCCTCCTACTTGGGCAGTCACTGTCATGGAATTCTCAATAATTTCATTTTAGAATTTGTATTTTGTAAGTGAAGTCTGACAGGGACATGGAGCATGAGCTAGTGGCTTGGAGCCTGGGCTCCCCCTGGTCCCTCCTCCTGCCACTTCCCCAGGATGGGTTCTGGGCTGCCTGCTCCCTGCTTCCTCACACCCTGGCCTCACCTGGCCTCTGCCTCCCTGCTTGCACCCGTGACGCTGATGCCTTCTGCTTGAGGTGGCAACCAGGTTGCACTGCTGGGGGAGTTGTTGGGGGTTGGAGGGGAGCATTCCGCCATTGCCCTTTGCCCCTAAGGGGGCCTGGGCACCAACATGGGTGGTTCAGGGTAGAGGTATGCCATGCAGTATCTCAGGGCGGGGCAAGGTGGTGGTTGTCCCGGCTGTGCGCTGGCAGCTCCATGGTACATTTGGCAAGGGAGTTGGCAGGGCGGAGTCTTTGGCCCCCCCTATCCAGGTACTGAAACATCCTGGTATAGAGGTTTTGTTCCCTTGGTAGTTACCCATCCACCATGGGTTGGCGCAGTGGGGCCGTGGGGCCATGGGAAGGCGAGATTGACCTTCCTGCCCCTGGTGGGGACGTGGCATGTTAGTCTGGTGGCTGCAGGGAGGTGGCTCCCAGCAGCTGGTGAGCCACATGTGCAGAGTCACAGGTGGGACCCCTGGGCTCCTGTGAAGGTCTGTACTCACTCTACAAATATCCCCATGCCTGAGAGAGCATGACATGAAGTAGCAAATAACCACAACATGTTGAGAGAGAGGGGCCGTGGAAGAAAGGAAAAAGTTTTATATTGCAGAAGTTTTACTGATACTTGCTTCCCACTTTTTGAATGGGGCCTTGTAATTAGGTAGCTGGCCTCGTCTGCAGAGCTTGTTACTGGGTGGTTGGGAGTCAATGAATCTTCTGGAAGGAGAGGCCTGGAGACCTGACTGACAAAAGTGTCCTTGACTGACATCTGGTGGCAGATAAGGACCACAGATCCACATAGCAAAACTTGTGAGCCAAAGAGTACTCTGGACTGTTGCTCTTGGATTCTTTCGGGGCCTAGAACAGGCGCCATAACCTCACCTGGCTGTGGCAGAGGACAGCCGACGTGCGAGAACGTGGGGTGTGCGGTGAGATGCTGGCCTCGAGCAGTCCGCTGTGTAGGAGGTGGAAGGCGACACCTGCAGCTCAGCTCCAGATGGCGTTGCCGCGTCGGGTAGGAGCTCAGCGTTGCAATATTATTCAAGAGAAATCCAGCTTGTTTGGGTGAAAACTTTTATACAAATCTCCAAACACGGTATGGATAAACAAAACATCAAGGAGCCATATTCGAACTGGGGGCCCCTGTTTGCAAGTCGTGGGGGGGCCTGGTTCTGGCACAGTAGGTTGCTGAGGCTGTCACCTCTCCCGACTCAGCCACTCTGGCCTAATGTACATGCTTTAGGGGAAAAAAGACTGCACATCTGAGTAGGAGATTAAAGAACTTGAAATTATACTCAAGTGTGGAGTGATACAGGGAATAACTCTGTATTCCTCAGCGTGGACGTGCATCCATCAGAGCGTGAACACGGATCAGATTTTCAACAGCGCCATCTCGTGGCAATTAGAGAAACAACAGCTGTGCCGGGCCCAGGAGGCTTTCTTGTCTCCTCCACCAGCCGGGCTTTCAGAGTTGCGCAAAACCTCTGGGCTTCCAGTGTGAAGGGTGGGTCTCAAGAGAAAGATAATGGACTTTCTGTTAATGCAGGCAAGCGAAGAAGAGAGTGATGCAGCGGAAAAATACAACATATGACCAAACATGCATTCCCAACTAGTTATAAGGGCCACATTAATTACATTGCACTGAACTGTGTTTTGGTTCAAAGCCACAGATGTGAAAATAGAGAACTTCCGTTTAAGTTTTCCTCTTATTTATGCAAATTTAATAGGAATATTTCAGGAGGAGTTAAGATCAGCATCAATTTTTACTAACTGTAGTATGAGTTCATAGCCAGATACTGACTCATAATAATATTGTTCGATATATATTACAGTTCATCTTAGCTAAATGGCCAGGAAGTGATGTGTTCAATATATATTAAGCAGTAAATATTTATCGAGTCTGGCACAGTTCTAGGCTAAGTATGTGTATCAGGTGTCTTGTTTGGCATTTAAATTCATCATAATATTTCTCGAGTTTTAAAACTTGAGAGAATGCCAGGGAATAAAAATATGACATTCCCCTTATTTATTCACTTGCTGAACAAATATTTATTGACTATGTGCCACGTGCCAGGTTAGATGCTGAAATGCAATAACAAGCAAGATGTTTATACTCACTGTTGCCGTGGAGCTTGTGACCTAGTATGGTAAAAGGTAGTAGGCAACCCCCCCACACAAATAATGAACATCAATTGTGCTAAAAGTGCTATGAAGGAGAAGCATAAGTGTTGTGGGACAATGATGTGAGGGTGTGACCTGACCCCTGAGAAAGAGACATTTACACTGAGATTGGAAGGAAGAGTGGGAGGCGCACGAGAAAGCGTGAGGAGCGGAGCAGGGAAGAAATATTTCAGACGGAGGTAGCAGCACATTGATGGTTGAATACGGTGAACCGGAAGCAGGTTTGGGGCCAAGGCTCAGCAGACAAAGGGGGTGGGAGTCAGTGACAGGGCTGGAAAGGAGCGTGGGACTCAATCATGCAAGGCCTTGAAGGCTGCGTCCAGGGTTTAGCCTCTTATCCCCAAAACAACGGGCCGACACTAAAGGATTTTAAGCAGGCAAATGCCATAATCAGACAGTTTAAAAAATATCACTCTGGCTTCAGTGTATAAAACAGATCATACCCATGTGAGAAAATAAACATGAAAAGCATTGTTTGAACATTTAGGACTTTTGTAATTAACTACAGCACTAGGTACTACAAGCAGCGATGATCAAGTAAAATTATTGTTTTGTATGTGTTAAGGGGTAAAATAAGCGGTCTGCATTTGGCGAGTGTAACATCAGATAAAATTTTAAGTGTTCTCATGCAGGAGTAAAAGGAGTAAATTCCTCATCCTTCTTTTTGCGGTGTTATTAATGTCAGAAGCTGACAGACTAAAAATGATGATGTTCTGCATGGACACGGCCTGGCGTATTTATAACTTCCAACATGCAGACAAGTTCAACTGTATTGATAGCTAAGGAAATGGGTTTGGATTTAAAGGATGCTTTTTTCTTGGATTGATTTTTGGTTGGAAAAAAGATCTTAGGAAGGATTTATCATTTTTTCCCACTCATAAATATGGTAGACTTCTTAGAGAAGGATTTATAGTACATCAAGTAGTAGATATTATTACTACTAGCTCTACTACCACTGAAAATGTGCTAAAATTTTGTTCTCAAACTCTCTCTACACACCCACCTACATACAAACATATTTATTTCATTTATTCCTTACAAAACCCCAATGAAGTGTATATTAGGTCATTAAATATGACCCAAAGTGTAGTGTATTATGTCTCAAACAAGAAGCAATACAATTAATCAAAGTATTTGCCTAAATTATTGACACAGTTTCGACATGTTAATGGTAGCTTGTTCATGCCAGCAGAGAAGAAGCCTGGAGAGTGAGCGGTGAGGAAATCACGAAAGGCGTTTTCCACAGCTTGTTGAGAATTGAATATTTTTCCTTGTAAGAAGTGGTCCAAAGCCTGGAAGAAGTGGTAGTCAGTTCGTGCAAGGTCTGGTGAATACGGTGCATGACAGAGAGTTTCCAAGTCCAGCTGTTGTAGTTTGAGCAGCGTTGTTTATGTGACATGTGGTTGAGCGTTGTCTTGTAAGAAGATTGGCCTGTCTCTATTGACCAATCTCAGCTGCTTAATCACAAGTGTCCTCATCATTTCATCCAATTGGTTGCAGTAGACATCGCTGTAATGGATTGACCAGGTTTCGTGAAGCTGTAGTGGATAATACTAGCGCTGGACCACCAAACACACACTATTAATTTTTTTGATGACTATTTGGTTTTGGACTGTTTCAGCACTTCATCTTTATCCAACCATTGTGGTGAATGCTTGTGATTGTCAAAAAAATCCATTTGTCGTCACATGTTAACAGTACATCGTAGAAATGGTTCACCTTTATGTCATGACAGCAAAGAAAGGCAAGCTTCCAGATGATTTCTCTTCTGACGCTCATTTAATTCAGGTAGAACCCATCTACCCAGCTTCTTTACCTTGCCCATTTGTTTCAAATGATCCTGTTGGAATAGTGACGTGAAACCTTGCTGCTAATTCACAGGTAGGTTGAGATGGATTCGATTCCACTACAGCTTTCAGCCCATTGTTATCCACCTTGGTCTCAGGTCACTCACGGGGCTCATTTTCAAGATTAAAATCCCCAGAATGGAACTTCTCAAACCATGGATGTACCGTGCATTCATTAGTCACATCCTTCCCAAACACTTCATTGATATTTCGAGCTGTCTGTGCTGCACTGGTTCCATGATGGAACTCATATTCAAAAATAACACAAATTTTTGACTTATCCATGGTTTCACAAAAATTATTCTTTAAAAAATGTGAAGGATAATCACAAGGCAAAACATGTTTGAAAGACTGAGGATGTACCTTCACAATAAACATAAAACAATAAGTGTCAAAGTGAAATGTCAAAGATATCAGCCTTCAAACTGTGTACTTAAGGAAATCATACATTTCATACTTAATAACCTAATGCTATTATTATCCTCTTTTTAAAGATAAGGAGACTGAAGCACAAATATGTTAATTACTTTGCCAAAAATCACATAGCTCATTGATGATGTAGCCAGAATATAAAACAATATCTTATTCTAGAGCAATGATTCATAACTATTACATTTTACTGCCGAGATGCAAATTAAATTTTTGAATTATGGGAAAAATAATAAATCTATCAATAAACATATTATAAAAGTCATTCTTCTTTAAGAAAATGCAATACAGAGTAATAATCTCAACTGTGCAAACTTTGGAAATGTTTATTTGAACCGTAGTAGAACTCTTCAGTTCTTAAAGGAATACAACATTCTTAAGTATGCAGTATACCTTTGTGCAGTTACTTTTCCAGAATGTTTAAAGTAATTTGATTTACAAGAGACTTTTATGAAATGTACCCATTATTTAATGTCATGAAATGGTGAAATTAAGTACTTTTTTTCCCTGGAAATTTCTTAGTCTATTTTCTTTGTTCTGCCTGTTCTACTTTCTTTTTTGGCACCCGCTGAGTATTAGGTGACAAGACGAGAAGGAAGAGGATGAGGAGGAGGAAGAGTAGAAGGAAAGTGGGTGGGCAAATAATACAAATTGAATATATGCAGATAATTTTTAAGTGTATATTTTTTCAAATAAAATTCCCTCTAGTTCTCTGATTTTTTTCACAGTCCACACACTGTTGATTTAGTTACAAATTAATTTGTCATTATTTTTACTTTTTAGAGAAGGGTATAATTACTTTTTTAATTGTTTATAAATTTTTAAGATCAATGTTTCCCATTTGCATATAATCTTTATTTCTTTGATTTTATTTCAATTTTAAATAATCCTTTCTGCAATAATATACATCTCTTAGGATACCTATTTGAAATATAAGAATATGTAATGATATCAATGCATATAGTATACGTAAAAAATTACTGCCTTAAATATATATTCATTTACCTTATTTCCAAAGAAATGAAATTTCATGTTAATTCTGTCACTTTAATTTCTTTTTGGAAACAATAGCATATAGATGCCAATTTACTATCTCTTGCTACTTTTCTCTTAAAATTTTTTATTGTGAACTGTAACACACATTCGGAATTATACATAAAGCATAAATACATAGCTTAATAAATTATTTTAAAGCAAACACCTGTGTAATCACAATCCAAATAAAAAAATGCTGCTCCAGTTTCCCCAAAGTCCATATGGGGCTCCCCCAAAGCCCCTTCCCAATTACCAGCCTTCCCAAAGTACTCACTGGCCTGACTTTTTTCAATAACATTAAAAAAAATTGAGATATACTTTTACAACCTAAAATTCACCATTTTAAAGTGTACACTTCATGGTTTTAGTATTTTCACTATGTTTTGCAATCAACTACTATCTAATTCTAGAACTTTTCCATTCTTTCCTTACTCCCAATCCTGTATTTATTAGCGGTTTATCCCAAATCCTCTCTTCTCATAATCTCCTTTCTGTCTCTATGGATTTGCCCATTTTGGACATTTCATATAAGTAGAATCACATATGGCCTTTTGGGTCTGGTTTCTTTCATGCAGCATTGTGTTTTCAAGATCCATCCATGTTGTAGCATGCGTCAATACTTCATTCCTTTTTATAGTCAAATAAGTTTTTCATTGTGTGAATATGTCACACTTTGGCCATTCATCAGTTGATGGACATTCAGGTTGTTTACACTATTTGGTTATTATGAATATAGTGCTATAAACAATGGTGTACAAGTTTTTGTGTGAACATATGTTTTTAGTTCTCTAAGACACATTTTTGGGAGTGGAATTGCTGGGTCATGGTAATTCCATGTTTAACTTTTTGAGTAACTGCCAACGTGTTTTCCACAGTGACTGCGCCATTTTGTATTCCCTCCAGCCATGGATGAGAGTTCCAGTTTCTCTACCTCTACACTAAAGAAATAATGGGAGAGTTCTTATGTCTTACAACAAAGATGCAGGTAAGAAAAAGTTGAAAGACCCACGGCACAGAAAAGGGAGGTGATGTCACTACTGATGTCATTAGGATTTCAGAGCCCAGACACTGTCTTGGTTGGTGACAAGGCATTTTGAGCAGCAGACTTACTGTCTTCTGGAGAATTGTCTGGGCACTGACTCAGCACTTCTGGTAGCACTGGGGGTAAAAATCCCAGAGTGAGTTCGCTAGGCCCCTTGGACCTGGTCAGTCTCATCCTGCTCAGGCTGCTAATCGTCATGATGACCTTGTGTTCACATCCAGTGAACAACAGAAGGTGGGCAATGCTGGACTAAATAGTCTCAGATTTATCTTTTTTTCTGTGCTCTTCTCATATATTTTTTGATGCTCAGTGTGACTTTCAAATAGAACTAATTTGCTTTTTTACCATTAATTTTATTTTCACTATTAATAAACCCAGCTCTGCTCTTCTCAGACCAGGATCTGAAATAATAGCTGAAGCAATGCAGTTTCGTCATCACAATTTCCCAATTGTGAACTTGGTCTTAGTGTTCTTTTTAGAGCAGGGCTTGTTCACCTGTGGCCCATAAACATGAGTGACAGAGAGAACAAGAATCCCATGAAACTGTATGCATAATTATATGTGCACATTCTGGGAGAAAGAGTTTATTGCTTTTATTAGATTGGCAAAAGTTTTTGTGAACATAAAGTAAAAAGCCCCATCTCTAAAGTATCTTCAGAGTATTCACATTTTTCATTAATTCCATTAGTATGTATTGAGAACATGATATGAGACAGACACAGTTTTGAGTCTGGGATACAGCTGTGAACCAGACAGATAGATTTTTCTTCATTGAACTTACATACCAAAGACAGTAACATTTCATGAGAAATGTCATGGAAATCAGTTAAAGAAAACACAGTGAAGGCAAAATACTCAGATTCCAATCTCAGGTATACATATCACCCACATTTATTTATTTATTCATCTATTTTAATTTCTTCTAGAGACAGAGTCTCGCTATGTTGCCCTGGCTGGTCTTGAACTTCTGAGCTCAAGCAATCCTCCCACCTCGGCCTCCCAAAGTGGTAGGATTACAGGCACGGGCCACCACACCCAGCATCACCCACTTTTATTAATAAAAGTGGAAAAGTCAGTTTCAGGGTTCTTATTTATGGAGAGTGAAATGTCTGAACAGTGGACTACTTTGTACTATATTCTTTAAACATTGCAGACCTAACTATGGTGTCTTGAATGATTTAGTTTCCTCATTCTAAATGGTCTTGCAGCTTTGAGACTCTTTGAATACTCTGAAATAATGCATGCTGGTACAAGTGTGGTTGCAGTGTGTGGTGTGGTTGGGACCTGACTATTTGCGGAAGTCCTTTCCCCACTGAGTTCTTTTATTTGTTTTCTTTTAAGGCAGGAGTCCTGCTGGTCTGGGTCATCCTTAGCTGCCACTGGATGGAGCTATAGCATCAGGCAAATAATCTTTCTATTGATTCAAGCAGCGATTTCCCTGACATTTAGCCATCAGTTTTCTCAGCTAAAATAGGTAAAGGTTGTGGCGTCCCTGCAATTTAGGAGTTGCAATGTTTTATTGCTTATTTGGCTGTATTCCTTGAGACATATATTTTTTAAGATATATTTTTTTAATTTTTTAAATTAGGGATGTTAATTTTGTTTTGACAGTTTCTTGATACCCTTAAAGATAAGTAGAGAAATCCCAGAGTGCTGCAAACCGATACTGGGAATGACTGGGGTAGGTGGAGTAAGTACCGCTGACGTGTGTTTTATAAGACCTCAGTAAGTAATGACATGAGTCCCTAGATCGTAGGGTAAAATAAAAACATGTCTGCCCGACTGACTAATTTCCTTTTGACTCATTTGCTCACTTAATACCACAAGTAACATTCATTGAAAAGACAATAGGACATATGGGCAGAACATGGGTTTTTTGTTGGACAGACCTGACATTGAATTCTGATTCCACCAGTTACTTAATTAGTCTAACGCTAGGCAAGAAGAGTCTGTAGAATCTAGTATATCAGCCCAAGAAATTTGTGCTGAACAGGAAATGCCTTAAAAGGCATCAATGATAGATTCTTGAGACAGGAAGCTGTATTTCTGGAATATGTTTCTGTTTGTCCCTCCTTCAAGGATCAAAGTGGAAGCATTTGATTGGCTGGGCATGGGTCACATGCCCAAGTTCTGGCTGCCACTGGGCAGAGAAACTGGTGATTTCTCCCGTTTTGCTCTTGTAATAAAAAGTGAAGGCTGGGCCCAGTGGCCCCCACTGTAATCCTAGCACTCCGCGAGGCCTAGGCAGGCAGTTTGCTTGAGGTCAGGAGTTCAAGATCAGCCTGAGCAAGAGCGAGACCCCGTCTCTACTGAATAAAAAATAGAAAAATTAGCCGGGCGCGGTGGCGCGTGCCTGAAGTCCCAGCTACTCAGGAGGCTGAGGCAGGAGGATCACTTGAGCCCAGGAGTTTGAGGCTGCAGTGATGACGCCACAGCACTCCAGCCCAGGCAACAGAGTGAGACCCTGTCTCAAAAAAAAAAAAAAAAAAAAAAAAAAAGGAGGACTCTGCATCCTACCAATAATACTTAACGTACGTACCTTGAGGAACTACCTCTGCAGATGAGAGAGGTTTGGATGTTGGCTATTAAAATGATGCGTTAATTTCTACTTCCTCGAGCTCAGGTTCTGTGGCTGATTCATTGTGCTCCTGTTACATTGTTTGCGTATGTGCTCATTCACGTACGTTCATCCACTCATTCATTCGTTCATAACCGAGTGTCTGATCTGTACCAGGCGCAGTTCACTGTTCTCGGGGAGCTTAAGTTTATTTGGGAGAAATAGATGATAAACGGATAAACATAAAACACAATAATTTTAGAGAGATATAAGTGCTCAGAGACCAATGAAACAGAGATAGTGATTGGGAGGTTGGCGGAAAATTCCTTTCCCATGCGTGAATTCGATTAAAAAAGAATTTAAAAAATATGTATGGAAACTCTACATGGGCTGGAGGGCTGATTGCGAAGAAAAGAGAATAGTTAGGAAATTGTAATAATGTAGATGAGGAATCCCGGGGCTTTTAGCTTTCTGAGTATAATGTTCCTGGTGTTTCTCCGTTTGCCCCTGAAGACCTATTCTTTGCCCTTCTGAGTCTATGGACTGCATCACTTGGGCTCTTTTGTCTCTGGCTTCCGACTGGGCTTGGTGAATGGAGACAAAAGCAGGAGATTGGAGGGTGGGAGGAGAAAGAGGCATGTATTCCTTACTGCACATCCCCTACACTGCTGGGCCATGGCTTTGGCAATGGCTTCTTTCCTCCTTCTTGCAGTCACAGGACCAATCAGGTGGGCCCTCACCCCGGGACACAGCTGTCTCTGGATTTCAGTAACACAACTGCTCATCTCGCTCCTTCAGGCCTCAGAGTAGTAACAGCTTCCAGCTGTTGTAAGTCCCTGCATGGTTCACTATCCCTTCACCTCTGTAAACAGTCCCTTCATTCACCTCTTTCCAGTTAATCCTTTAGACATACATCTAATTTTTGGGAGCCCCAACTTATACAGACAGTGAGAGTGGAAAAGAAGGGAGAGCTGTGAGAGACAATGCAGCGGTAGCTGCAGGGCCTGGCACCTGGCTTGGCATGATGGGGTGGGGGAGAAGGAGATGGAGAAAGAGTGGCACAGCAAAATGTAAAGCATGATGTAACACCAGAAAAATGTTTGAACATTCCATTAAGAACTCCTTGTAGACTCTGAAAAGTGCAGCTTCAATAGAGTAGGGAGGGTAGAAACTGCCTTATTCCAAACTGTCTTCTTAGACTACAGCTGCTTAAACAGATTGTCAACTTTTCGAGTATGTGTAGTTTGGAGTCAGTGTCAGAGAGGCTAACGCTCACTGTTCTCTACTGTTCTGTGTATGTTGTTTTCTTGCCTAAGCTGGAGAGACAGCAACTGTGTATTAGGACCTTATGGGGTTCTCAGGCTTCTTTGTTGTGACTTATCGTATGCAGACAGTGCTCAGCAAGCAGTTGCAAGCAGTTCTTGTCTGAGGGTAGCACATATGCAGTTAGTGTCTCACATCCTCTGCGTCTCAGACCTACGTCTTTGTGGTGTGATGAGCTGCATGATTACAGCTGTTATCGTAATTCTGTATATGCCATTTCCCAGCTAGATTATGACAACTTTGAAGATAAAGATAGCATCTTATTCATCCTCAAATACACAACGCCTCACATTTTAAGTGTCATATTCAACTGCATTGGATATTCTCGTCCATTACATGCTGTCTCCATCTTCCTGAGCCAATGCTCTTTGGTGGGCTGTGTTCCAGCTGTAGATGTTGGGGCAACTTGCTCTGGTCTCCCGTTTTCTGCCTGGGTTCCTATGTGCCTAACATACATTAGAGACCCAGTAGTGTTCATTGAACAAGAACTAATGATGGAGAGGCTGCACTCCAATTATTTCCTCTTCCCTATGGCTATAAATATTACTAAACAGCCCCAAACTGAAGTGGAACGCAAAGAAGGGAATATGTTTTTCCCTCCATTAACTATTCAATTTGGGAATTAAGAAATGAATTCTCAAAAATTTGCTCAGTAATACAGAATTTCAAGATGGCCATGTGTAATTGATGCTGTACTTTAATCTGAAAGAGGTCTTTTAGGAGTTAGGCATGGAATGCGTTCCTTTAAGGACTCTCCTTCATAAAGATTCAAAGGATTAAGATCTAAAGATTTAAAACCCCTAGCCAAGTTACATATGACTCATACTCTGAAATGTTTCCCATTAGGAAAAAAAATTGATCTTGTGGGACTTGGATATCTCTTCTAGGTTGCTTTTTATGCTTTCAAAAGCCACCAGGACTCCATTCTATTTTTTCATGTGTAACTTTGTGTTAATAAACTTAAATATTTACCTACACTTTTTTCGAATGGTTAATATTCACTAAAGTGACGTTTTTGAACAGAGAAAAATGGGGAATAATTGCTTCTTAGTTACTGTGGTCCTAAGTAGTAAAAAAGTATTAAGTATGAATGGGGGGAAAGCTTAAACCAGAAATTAGAGCCTTGACAGGACCAGAAGAAGTAAAGAAAGAAAAGCTGATACCTTTCTTTAGAAGGAACTGCAGCCCTGTGACACCCAATGTCTTTAATGCCGTCAGCCAACTAGGAGCTTGAGAAAGTGCAATCGAATTGGATCAGCTGTGTTAAGGGTCTGTCGGTTCCAAGAATTGTGATTTAGTTCAAGAAGGTGAGAATTGACTAGTCAATTTGGTATGGTAATTAGGTCCTTAACTGATTTTTCTAAATTTGTCTATTTTTAGCTGGAGTTTGTTGTCTCCCAGTTTAAAAAAACCAAAGAAGGAGTTCTTATGCAAAAAATTGTGTTTTCTTGTCCCCGTTTCTTAAAAATAACTCTCATTGAGATTAATGTAATTTAACATCTCTTTACATCTCTGCTGTCGTTGGAAATTAATTTTCCCCAATGTTTCTATATTTAACTCGTTCATAGCATACAGTTTATCATTAACTTTGTTTCTAAGAAGTCACTTGTATTTTTCTTAAGATACTGAGACTTACCAGATCATAAAGATTCACAGAAAGCTGTTTGTCAGCTTTTAAAGTCCTGGCTTTGATTTTGGGAACTCTGTTTTTTTTCCATTCCTCATTAACAGTCTGATAAGGCAGATATCCTATGATAACTGTGGTGGGAAATTTTAAATTTTTTTTAGTTTGAAATTTGCACCAATAATCTTTAAAAAAATATAATCACCTTAGCGCCATCTTGTGGGCCAATTATATATCAAACCTATTAAATGTGATAAACAATACAATTTTTTTCTGTTATTTTTGTTATGATAAAGACCGTAAGGTGCTTTCAATACAAAGGTAAAATTAGTTTTTGTGTTCTACTAAAAAATTCTAAATATTCAATAGCCAATTTTAGAAGGCAATCCAAAGGTTAACCTGATAAATCTGAGGTTATTGTAATAAATAATTCAAACCAAGACCAGCCGGTAGAAACAGATGGTGCTTCTGGAAGAACCTGAAAATTTTCCACTCTTCAATGAACATAAACTTTCTGCTTGGAGCTGTGCAACTACATGGACTTATGTGCAGGCCTGTAAATCTACGTGGTTGCTCTTTTTGCGATCTTGAGTCACATTCTTTTAATTTGATGCTTCTCAAGGTATGGAGAGCAGAGGCTAACTTAAAACACAAGAGAACAAGTTCTGGTTATTCTCAGTTTGTACTGCTATCTTTCCTCTTCCTGTGATTGCTTCCTGCCCCTCAGTTTTGCATGTGAGAATGTATATTCCAGTAAGAGGACAAAAGACATTGTAGCAAGCTTTTATTATAGCTAAGCCTGGGTTTAACTCCCTAAATAACTGAATAGGCATATAATCCCATGGATTTCTTAAGGTAGTGAGTTGAGTCTAGATGGATTACAACACATTTTTCCTGAGCCTTTTCAAATGAATAGCAACACTTCTATTGGCAATTGTGTTTGAGAGGTTACAACTGGCTTTGATAAGTAAGTATACAAAGAAAATAAAGAGAATGAAATGAAAGAAAAGGCAATGAAGTGACTGCATGTGATAGCACTCTGTTTTTAGCCATTTATATTCATGTTGATAGGTTGATTTTTTTTGACTAAAAAAAAAAAAATTGGTAAAGCTGCAAACTTGTGATGTGGTTGGTGAAGGAGAGCTTGTCAAGAGTATTTTTCAAATGGGAGATAAGTCATTGATTCATGAGAATTATATTAGGTCACCAGGTGAAGTCTATTAATTAAAAAGTTTGGATCATACCATACAGCATTCTGATTGTGAAAGAGATACAGGATATGTAGTTGTCACCTACTTTATTGGTCTGATTTTACTGGTTTCAATTTTAGTTAAGTTTTTTGGTGGCTGTTCATGTCATATTCAACTCTAATTGAACAAATCATTTCATAAGGAAATGAAATTACTTACACAAATGCATTTTATGAATATTTGTGTCCTAGCAAGTTACTTACATTAAGAAAATATAAGAGGTCACCAAATGCTGGCTAGGATGTGGAGAAACTAGATCATTTGTACATTGCTGGTGGGAATGTAAAATGGTACACTACTTTGGAAATCAGTTTGGCAGTTTCTTAAAAAACTAAACATGCAACTACTATGTGACTCAGCAATTGTGTTCCTGGGCATTTATCCCAGAGAAATAAAATCTTATATTCACACAAAAACCTTTACATGAATGTTTATAGCACCTTTATTTGTAATAGCCCAAACTGGAACCAACCCAGATGTCCTTCAACAGGTGAATGGTTAAGCAAACTGTGTTACATCTGCACAATGGAATACTACTCAGCAATAAAAGGAACAAATTATTCATACACATAGCAGCTTGGATGAATCTCCAGAGAATTATGCTGAGTGAAAAAGCCAGTTCTAAAAGGTTGCGTAAGTATGATTTCATTTAAATAACATTCTTGAAATGACAAAATTGGAGAAACAAAGAACAGGTCAGCGGTAGGTGTAGGATAGGGGAAGGACAAAGGGAAGTGGGTGTGGCTATAGAAGGACAACGTGAGGGATCCTCGTGGTGACTGAAATGCTCTATATCTTGACTATGTCGATGTCACTATCCTGGTCGTGATGCTGTACTATGGCTTTGCAAAATGTTACCATTGGAAGAACAAGAGTAAGTGGTAGACGATCTCTGCATTGTTTCTTAAAACCACATATAATCTATAATTATTTCAAAAGGAAAATTTAATTAAAAATATATAGTAGGGTTTACAAAAGACAGCTCAGTGCTGAACTGATGAATGAACACTCAGTAAACATTCTAAACTTTCCGATTTAAATTAAGTCTATTAACTTAAAAGTTTGGATCATACCACACAGCTGCGGTCTCCAACCCTCAGGTTTCGCAGTGGTCTGAGGCCTGATAGGACCTGGGCTGCACAGCAGGAGGTGAGCGGCAGGTGAGCTAGCTTCATCTGTATTTACAGCTGCTCCCCATCACTCGCATCACCACATAAGCTCCGCCTCCTGTCAGATCAGCAGCTACATTAGATTCTCATGGGAGCACGAACCCCACTGTAAACTGCGCATGCGAGGGATCTAGGTTGTGGCTCCTTATGAGAATCTAATGCCTGGTGAACTGAAGTGGAGCTGAGGCAGTGATGCTAGTGCTGGGGAGCGGCTGCAAATACAGATTATCACTAGCAGAGAGGTTTGACTGCGCGATAAATGTAATGTGCTTGAATCATTTCAAAACCACCCCTACCCCACACCCCTGTCCGTGGAAAAATTGTCTTCCATGAAACCAGTCCCTGGTGCCAAAAAGGTTGGGGACCACTGCTACAGCGTTCTGATTGTGAAAGAGATACAACTTTGATGCATCTTTAGTATTAAAAATGGATTTTATTACTGCAATATTTCTGTTGTGAGAATGATTGTATTACTATTAGTAAAGAGAAAGAAAAAAGGAAATAGAATTAATATTCCCTAACGTAAATAACAATTCATTAACAAAACAGATATTGATAAAGTGACTTTATCTTGTGTGTGTTTTCATCACCACAGTTTAATAATATAGTTTTAAACTTTTCAATAAATTCAGATGAAATAGAACTGTTCTCTAATTAAGTTTTAGTCAGAGTTATCAGAACAACCTTTTAATGTGTTTACTGATTACTAGTGCCTTGCTTCTGTAAGTGGCATTACCATGTAGGAGGTCCATACCAATTTTTTTTTATTAAAGTTATAGGAGGAATGGTGTTTTATATCTGCAGTTATTTTATATGTTGAGAGAGCCAAAGAATTCAAACGAGCAGTGTGTCTACACCAAATTCAAATAGAGAATTGAAATGTGAAATATTTAACCAATTCCAAGTTAGTTGACCATGCCATTCCATGTATCTAAGGAAACTGATTTTATTTTACCAACTCGTAGACTGGATATTTCAGTTGTCACAAACTAAAACACAATTCTCAGTGCGTTGTTAATCTCAGAATCAAAATATCTTCCTAGGAGCTCACAGATGCTGCAGGGTTTACATGTTTGACGATGCCTTAGTTGGTTGAACGCATTCTTCTGATCGTAGAGCATCTGATGATTGTCTCTTATTACTATGCTGTAAGGGTCCGCTTCATTTCATTTGGGATAGTAGCTGATAGAAGAAAAAGTTATTTCGACACTATATTGGGATCTCGAAAATTAAAAAGAAATATATTCCGCATTCAAATAGTAAGGAAAATTCTAAGGCAAGATAAGAGATATCTGAAGTTGGGATTAATTAGATAATATGAGTTTTTAAAAAAAATTCTGTTAAATTCACTCATTTATTTACAGTGCTTCCTAACTGGCTCCACCCTTAGCTGATGGACAGACACTTAATCTCTTTTGACATATCTAATCTTTTCTTGACTTATTGGCATAAACTCCTTGACATGTGTTTTGTTTGTTTGTTGCGACCCGTGACTTCTGGAAAGGTTGCACCCCTGGGAGCAGTGGTGACTATTACTGTTTTTCACAATACAGGCAGAGCTGTTTTTCCTGTGCTTTGTATTTTGCCACAAATGGTATTTATATGATTCAGATTAAAAGAGAGAATATATATTCAGATATTTCTGTTCTATATGTTTTATAGATTTTTAAGACTAAATGAGTTAATAAATATAGTGTTTGGAATAGTGCCTGACACATAATAAGTGCTGTATGTCTTAGCCATTATTATTATATTTGCTATTGTTTTTGATATCATGAATAATGTTGCCATAAACATTCGTAAACATGTCTCTTGAAGCACGTGTACACCATTAGTATTATATTTCCTCTCATTACTATTGTTTTTTGGCTCAGTTGTTGGTGACTATTCCCCAAAGCTAATGCTGCAATATCAATATTTTTTTAACTCATTTTCAAGCACATCATTGCAATTTCAAATAGCTATATAGATTTAATTCTTTTTTAAAATTTTTTATTATTATGGGTACATAATAGTTGTAATCTTTACAGGGTTCAGATGATGCTTTGATACAGGCATACAATGTGGATGAATCAAATCAGGGCAATACTGTAGAAATCAATCCTTTGAAATGTATTGAAACTTTATGGTTCAGAAGAGGGTCAATTTTTATGAATGAATTATATGTGCTCAAAAAGAATGTGAATTTTAATGTGCTTAAAATGAATTTATATGGGCTTGAAATGACAGTGTTCTGTGTCTATCAATTAGGTCAAGTTTGTTAAACATGGGTTCAGATTACCTAAGTTCTTACTAAACTTGATCTTGTTATTTTGTCTGTACTAACATTTACTAAAAGAGGTCTGTTAGAATTGTAGATTTGTCTGCTTTTCCCTATAGTACTGTTAGTTTTTGTTTTATATATTATGAGGCCATGCTATATTGTATATATACATTTAGAATGATTGTATTTTCCTGACGAATTGAATTTTTATCATTAGGAAATGTGCTGTTTTATCTCTAGTAATGTTTTTTTTTTCCTTCACGTCTATTGTGTTTTATACTAACATAGTTACACTGTTTTTGGTTAGAGTTTCATGTCATAACATTTATCATTCTTTTACTTGCAACTTCCTGTATCTTTTTGCTGTAGGTATGTCTATGATAGCATATATATATACACACATATATATATACACACACATACATTTTAAATTCAATCTGGTAATCTTTTTCTCTAAATTGGAACATTTAGTCTATTTTTCATATAATGTAGATGCTAATTTGGGTTTAAATTCAGATATGGCATGAAAGCACAAACTAACAGAAAGCTCGCACCCCCTGGACTCTACCTAACTCCTCTCTTTCTAGCACTGCCAGACTAGCAAAAGCACTGTTTAGCTTCTTAGCCTCTTAGCTGCCACTTCTAGATTTGTGAGCTCTCCCAGGAAATAAGAAGCTTCAAATGCCAGGCTCATCTCCTTGGTCCTTAGTTCTCTCCAGATCCTGGCCTGGTAATTCTTCACCACTTTTTGGTTTTCCAATGCCTTGGAGAATATATTTTTTTATGTTTTGTTCAGCTTTTCTAGCTGAGTGTGCAAATTAACTAATTTGCCATTACTAGAGTCCTGCAATCATACTTTTAAAAGTCTTATGTACAATGTGCTTAATTCAGTCATTAGAAACTTTCCGAATATCAAAGGAGAAATGATGCAAAATTGAAATTGGTTTTCAGAGTTTAGGTAACAAGTAATAATAAATTGCAACCTTTTTTGATGATCCTTTTGCAATCTTAGTGCTGTAGTAGCCCTACCAGGTCAGCAATACATTTTCAGGTTACAATAAGATGACAGGTATAGAAATCAATGTCACAGTATAATCTCAGAAGCCTGGGGAAAATCTGAGGTGCATTGTACTTGTTCTCAGGATAGAACCAACTAATCCCTTATAAATAAAATGTACACTATGATGTCATGTGTTTCTCTGTGTGAATTATAACAAGTGGTTCTTTTGTGAGAAGAAGCAGTTCTTTAATTCGAAGCCCTATATGCCTTATTCTTTTAAAATTTACATTATGAATTTTTCCCAGACATTTAATTCATGTATATTCTTCGTGTCATTTAAGTAAGAAACCAATAAATGTTTTCAATTGGATTTGCCTATTGTATTTCCCCTTGATATTTGGCAAAATTTAAATAGATTTTTCCCTCTCCCTTCTATAGCACATCTTTGTTAATATATATTAATAGCTTTAAGTTAAATATTAACATATCTTACTCTAAAAAATGGTTTTTAATGTATGTTTGAGTACTTTCAAAATAAAATAGTTGTTCAAAATATTTAGAGCACCAAAAATGTAGGCTGAGTGCATATAGTCTACATTTTCTTGAAATATCCAACAGTAATTATTATGATTAGAGATATGATTCTATTACAGACCTCCAGAGGAAAAACCTGCCACAGTAACTCTGCTTTACCTGTGATAGGTGCTTATGCTGTCAATATTACCTTACGGACTCTAAGAAAGACTACTTTTTTATGGGTTGGCATAATTCAAAGTTCTTTTCTCAGCATGGGCTTTGGAGTCAAGCCAGTATGGGTTTCAGTCTAGGTCTGCCACCTGCCAGCTTGCCTTTGGGTTCTTTAACAGTTTAAAAGTTTGTTTCCTTATTTGTTAAAATGGGGAAGTCTCTGTGTGGAAGATCTGAAAAAGAAAACACTGAGAAAGGGTGACTTCCACAAATTCCAGAACATTAGTGTTTGATCACCTGAGGACTCCTATTTCTGTTACAAGGTTTGCATACAGATACGTGTATAGAGCTTTGGGTTTACACTGCCTTTTACTTGTTAATATATGCTCTTTGTGCTCTCTTTACAATAATACTTTTTCATAGTTTTATTACTAATTAAATTTTACATGGAGCAATATAGTAGGGGATTTTATAAAAAAAAAATTTGGAGTGGTAACTGGTCTAGACCAGATTATTAGCAGACTATATCTTGTGCACCAAATTTTCTTGCAGCCTGTATTTATAAAGTTTTATTAGAACACAACTACTCCTAAGTGTTTAAGTATTATCTAGGGCTGCTTTTGTGCTGCAATGACAGTGTTGAGTATTGTGACAGAGACCATATGGCCTGCAAAGCTTAAAATATTTACTATCCAGCTCTTTACGGAAAAGCTTTGCCAATCCTGGTCTAGAGGATAAGAACGGTGGAAAATCAAGCGAGGGCCGGTTCTGTGCTCTTTCAGTGTCTGCCCTTTCTCCTTCCTCTCTTACGCAGTGCACTGAACAAGATTGAACTCTTCCGCCCCGCACTCCTCCACTTCCGGAAAAAGATAATCTGGCGAGTCACTAATACCTTACTATGAATTAATTTATGTGTACCTAACCTCTCTTAGGAGCAATTTTGTTTTACAAAAGGAATTGATGCTACTATAATTTGTCAATTTACAATAAAAATAAATAAAATAAAAAAAATAAACCAGAAATAAAAAGGAATTGAGGGAAGTTTATTCAACAGGATGAATCTTTTAATATTAGGACTTCAAACTTTTTAGCATCTGGGCAGAAACAACTTTTGAGACGTCCGTCAACAAGCGCTTGGTGTGCTCAGGTTATGCAAATTCTCACTTCATTTCAGTGGTCAGGTGTGTGTGTACCTGCTGTGTATATATCTCTATGTCTGTAAGTATATAATATTTAACTATTTATTCTTTATTTACTTCAGCTCATAGCCTTACGTATGGATCCCTCAATACTTCATTCCCATGTATTCGAAAATCTGGCTTAACTGTGTCTTCAGTTATAGAGATTTGTTTTATGACCAAAGAACTAAACATTATTGTGGTCGATAATGCAGTAATGTCATTGTGATAATTTTACATTATCATCATTATCATTTGTACTTATTCGGATTCCAAATAGGCAGTCATTTGTAACATAGATGTACATTATTAAGCAATGGGATAATAATATGTTTAGTTAACATGCTTAGAACTTGACCATGTGCTTGTACTTACTATTGCAAGTTGTCTCTCTCTATGGGTGTGTGTATGTATATATATATATGAATATGTTCAAGACATACATATTCATATATTAATATATTCAGATATTCACACCCCTATGAATTCATATATGTACATATTCATTTACATATTCACATGTATGTGAATATATATAAATATATTCATTTTAACTCTCACATAACACTTGAGGTGCAACTATTTTTATCAGTCCCTTATTTTATAAAGGAGGAAGCTGAGCAGTTAAGTAACTTGTTCAACAGTAGTTAGCTGGTAAGCGGAGTCGTCAGTATTAAATCCTAGGTAGTCTGGCTCTAGAGTCCCTGTTGTCAGGCATTGTGCTATGTTGCTTACAGACAGGTATGATAACGGTTAATACTTGCTTACCAAAAATATACCAAAGTATTCTTTTGAGTAATTAGTTCCTTCAATGAAATTAAAATACAATTTAATTGACATATGACATAAAATTGTTAGAAGTAACTTGTTTTATAAAGAAAATTGCATTTATAAAATAAGTACTGATCTCCTTTACCCAGTCAGTTTTTTAATTGATTTGCATTCTTCTTGTATTTTTTTTATTTACGCATGCACCATCTTTTAATAAAATCCAGAAAAGGGAAACTAAACCAAAAGTCAATACACCTTTGCCAAGGCTAAAATTAATGGCTCTGGGGTGTTTTCTGTTGAATGACACTTAGGGATTTACTGCTGCTCTCCTGGCTGCCTCCTTATCTCTCAATGAACCTCATAAGTTGGAAATCCATGCTGGTACCCCAGAGTCATATGCTGAGTCATATACTGAGCTTTTCTCAGTATTGCCTTTCAGCCAAAAAGAGTATTGAGTGTTGTGTAAGGATGCAACAGGGTGCAGTGGAAAGAACATTGGATTTAGCATCTCAAATCCTGGGTTCAAAATCTGACTCCAACAATTAGTAGCTTTATAGTCTTGGGCAAATCACTCTACATCAAGTTTCAGTCAACTTATTGGAACATGAGGATAATAATATCTATATCATAGGATTATTTCTGAGGATTAAATGGTGTAGCAAGTGAACAGGTATCTTAGATATTAATTAATCTTTAAATTGCCCTTCATTCTCCTTTTGCGATCTTGATGAGGATAATACACACATATCAAATGGCTTTGTGTTTGCAAAGTGCAAACTACGTAACTCGTCAATTTTTCTTGTGTTACTTCACTTAAATAAATAAGTTTTACTTGGCAGTATCATAGTATACCTGTCAAAAAATGATAGTAATGAGAAAAACATAACCACTTCTAAGAGCAGTTTTATTCAGGGTAACAAACCTCAGGTTCTGTACTATCCAGACGGAAACCTGCTACAAATATTGTTTTCTTTGTTTCTCATCGACAATAAAGAAACCAATCACTGCGTCAAGACAATCATGTGTAATGTCTTTATTTTCTTTGAAATTTGTGTGACACAAATGGAAGATATTTTAGATATAGGGCATGTTGTATAGTTTTTGTATCCAAAGAGCTAAGGCTTCTTTTGAGACTTATAAGTTTTTAATTTTCATCAAAATCTCATGAGGTAGTCAGAAAAATATAAGGTTCCTTGGTGCAATTAAATTAATAACTTAAAGTGGCAAATCTATTTATTAAAAAATATACTTCTTGCTCTCCATGTTGTGTGTATTTATGGGTATTTGGTTTGTGAGTAGCAGGAGGTTAGGCATGATTTTGTGTATATTTAAACTGCATATATGTGGTTTATCTGTGTAGTAAACGAAGAGTTAATAGAAGTGTAGCCACTCATTCAGAAAGGAGCTTTTCTAGAATCTGTCAGATAGTCCCCTTGGAGCTCTGATGCTTCACAGATTTTTCTCTTGTTAATTCCTACTGAGGCGTCATAGGAAAAACAATAATGTATGGTTGCTGATGCAGCAATGCAACTTTACTTCAGGAAATCTTTGTTATTTGACAGAAACAGGGCATTTGTTGCTAATAATTTTCCTAATGGCTTAACGTGCCAGTTGCAAGGTGTTGCAAAGCTAAACTGGCCATTTCAAGGAGGGCTATAGTTGTGTATGCAGTTAAAATCTCCACAATTAGCAGATATATCCTAGAGATGTTAAAACATTAACCTCATGATCTTTTGCTGGGAGCTATGATAATTTGTAACCATATCTTTTTCAGGAATTTGTTTGCATCCAAAAATGGGGGAAAGGGCTTTGTGCTGTTGAACCCCAATCAGTCATTAAATTCCTTGTAATCAGAAGATGAAGAAGTCTGAAATGCCTCCTCTTAGAATTAGCCAAAATAATGAAAGTCTGAAAGATAAAGTTTAGAGCTGTAATCTTTGCCTTAAGGATGGCTCCACATAAAATGAGATCATCTTGGCTCCTGCTACACTTAGTAATTCAATTCCCAGCCTTGGATATTTCAGATATTCTTTGTGTACTCTCTATTTTTACCGTATAACAGTTTTTTTTTTCCTAGTGTATATTGCTTTTGCAGGTATTCCTGCCAAGCAGATTTTTGCCTTTCCATAAATTTAAAGGGACCATATAACAGTTTAGCACATTTAATAAACAGAGTTTATATGGAAATAATTTTATGATTTGTAGCAAGTTAAAGTTTATATTAAAAAGTTCTGTTTTAGGTTTGCAAAGCAAACGAATCATTAGGTGATTTAAGAGCCCATGGCGCTGATAATTTAAATAAAAACTCTAATGTAAACCTTCTGCTCCAATATTCATTCACTTTTCTTTCAAGGTAAGAGGGAAATCTGGACTATGTACTGAGGCAGTGTTTTAAAAAGCCAAAATATCTCTTTATAAAATTATTTTGCTTACGTTTGTGAAAGTGACAGCTTAAGAGGATACTCCTATAACTCTGACAAAAGAATAGAGGAGCAGTAGGTTAAACAGCTTTTAATGGGCCATGCCATCCTCCGAGCTTGCTTTTGTAACTTACAGGTTCACATTTGTTTGGGTCCACGTTTTTTGTATAACTTCTTCTTAAGTTTATTTATATAATTTGTTCCTACCAGTGCCCTGGGTCATTTATTACACCTATTAACTTCTCTCTGTGAAGAGATTCTGCCAGAATTCCTTAACAACCTTCCTCGAGTCTGTTTCTTTTCTCTTTAATTCAAGATCAAGGATTTTGCTGGCACGGCGTGTATTGGGCCTGCTTTGCTGCCGACCTGATTATCTTTTGCTGTGAATAAATCGAGGTACGTATAATTCACCAAAGTGATCCGGTTTGTGTGTGGAAATAGCTTCAGAAATATAAAACTCACACATGGAAAATTCTTTTTTGATCTCACATTCAGTGCTAGCTGGAACAGAATCTTAGTATTACGTCTCGATGCTTCAGTGACTTCTAAGGATAGTTTTCTATACTTTATATTTTGTTCATGGTTTGAGATGAAGTTTTTTTTAATTATCACATTTTTGCTTTTCTCTAGAAATCATAGACTGAGAAACCGTCACACTAACTAACCTTTGGCTATGAGCACCAGACCCTTGATTATTAGAATCCCTGTTTGTTCAAATTCCTTCTTTCGTAACATAATCGCAAAATAATTTAATCATGTTAATTAGAATCATTTTATTAAAAAATAATTTATAGCAGAGTAAAATAGTCCAATAGACTATTGAATGTTGAAGGCAATTTTAAAATTACATTTACATGACACCAAATTAATTGGTCAAAAAGGAAATACTCTTTAATGTTAAGCAACAATTTAAAATTTTTCACTAAATTTAATTAATGCTATTTTTTTTGTTGTTGAGACAGAATCTTACTTGTCTCCCCGGGTAGAGTGCAGTGGCATGATCATAGCTCGCAGCAACCTCAAACTCCTGGGCTCAAGTGATCCTCCTTCCTCAGCCTCCCTAGTAGATGGGACTACAGGGGATTGCCATGAAGCCCAGCTAATTTTTCTATTTTTTATTTAGTAGAGATGGGGTCTTGCTCTTGCTCAGGCTGGTCTTGAACTCCTGAGCTCAAATGATCCTCCTGCCTTGGCCTCCCAGAGTGCTAGGATTACAGGCGTGAGCCACTGTGCCTGGCCAATTAATGCTCTTTTAAGACAATATGTCAAGGCACTTAAAATGGTCAAGCCAATAAATATTTTTATAGATTTAGCCACATGTTGAAATGTTGAAGAGTAATTCTAACTTGTTGGCCATTAATACAATATTCTGAAAGGAATCTGCTTAAAAGGTCTATACGTACTTTATTTTGTCTCTAGTAAAATCTGTATTTTGTAGTTTGTTTTAGTGAACTTAATAAAAATCAACACTCTAATGGTTGGAGTTAGTAAAGCCAACTATAACTGGAACTTTTAAAAACAGGTATTCTGTGTAATTGTAGGTTGTTTGAATTGGATCTCCTACTGTATAGAATAAATGTCCAGTTATCAAGATAATCTGCATTTTTAATTAGTGTTTCCTGCAGATTTTCATAGATGTATGAAAACTACTAAAGATAAGAAACTTATAAAATACCATGTAGTGATATATTTTATGTCCAAGTTTAGGTTCTGTTATGTGAGGTTGCTGCTTGCTGTTCTGGTCATTGATTCAGACATATCACTAATAATATCTCATGGGTTTCTTCTAGCTTGGAAGACAACAAAGCAATTTATTGAGGAAAAACTGAACCTCCACTGTGCTTTATCTACTACACATAAACTAAACATACATAAAGGTTGTAGGAATCATAAACATACACATGTGAAATCTATGCCTTTCCAAATTTCCAGATTTTGGGCGGTGGGGGTGGGGTCCAAACATGAATGTGAATGAAAATTAAGACAAAAAAACTGCTGGTTGATAGAGACTATTGGTTGCCCACCTAAATTTGTTCTTTTCTTCAACAATAATAGAATTATAGCTAAAGTAAAATAAATATTACATATCTTAGTCTTCTTCAAAGCTAGCAGTATCCATATCTTACCAGAGATAAGTGAGAAGTTAGGTGTGACATTTCTGGGCTGGGTCTTAAAACATTTCTAATGAGCTGAAAAAGACGTGTCTGTGATCCAACTTCATCCATTCAAAAGCAGACAATGCCCTAGAGGACAGCAAAGTTGCAAGGTGATAGAAATAGTTCATGGATCATATGAACTAAAGACACGCGTGAACCTGAAATGCTAAAATTTTAGAACTGGTTGTTACATCAGCATAACTTTCATTCTAACTAACCTTTGGCTGTGAGTACCAACAGCTTAATGATTGGAATTCCTGTTTGTTCCAATCCCTCTCTTTCCCAAGCAGATCCTTGGATCTTCTCAGTAGTCATTAAATTGCTCCCCTGCAGCTGCCTGAACTAATATTTTCCTTCCATCTTCAGTTCTGATATCTTCTATTGTCTTCCATTTACATGACTTTTAAACCCTGTGGATATGACATCTCTCCTACAAGCCTGAATGGTCCTCAGTTCTTCTCTAAACATCATTCTTTTTGTGTTTGCTGAGTTGGCTCCAGTGATTTTAACAGACATCTCCCCGTTCTTCTCCCCTTCAAAGGGCATACTTGTTAGAAAACTTTCATTTGACTCACACAGTCTTTCTTATAGTTAACACTCTTCAGGAGCTCAGGACCGGTTCTCTGGGGTCTGGTGTCACTCTTCACCACGAGCTAATATGCTCCTCCTTGGAGCCTGAGCAGGATAGCTGCTGCGTTATCCTCAGGATTTATGTAGATGTATCAACTTGTAATGATGTCTTTTTACTACTTTTGTAATTAGACTCACTGAAAAGGTATCAACAGCTTCCTATGTAATGAGCAATATTTCCCGCCTACTAACATTATTCTCTCTTGAAGAAATCATAAGTCGTATTCTTATATATTTTAAAATTAAACAAATAACTGAATCTTTCTCAGTACCCTGAACAATAAATTTCTCTTTGTAATGTGGAGGAGAAAGCATGATGCAGCAAAAGAAAATTGGGCTTAAAAGTTAAGATCTAGGTACAAATTCCAGTCCTTCCATTTACTTACTGTTTGACTTTGAGCTAGTTAATCAACATTTATTGGTCTCAGTTTCATTACCTATAAAATTGCTATTCATGATACTTCTTACCCAGAGTAGTTGTACATCATGAAACCACAGCCTGAATTCTGACCCGGATTTAGAGTTAGATCTCTTCATTCATACCTATTTCTAGATCATTTGTTTTAAAGACTAAATTATTTTTTATGTGTAGAATGAAAGAATATTTAATAATAGCTATTTTATTGCAACAACTTTTGTCTAAATGAGGATAAATATTTTCTAATATCATTAATATATTTCTATTCTTATTAAACCCTATTGAATTATGTATAGCTTCCTATAAAGAAGAGTTTTTAATTTTAAGCATATTTTACTTCCAAATTTACTTACCATTTTTAGTGTGTGTGTGTGTGTGTGTGTGATATGCATGTTTGCACAGAATACATAAAAGGTGACTTTCAAGAACAATCTGCTCTGGGTTTTCATTGAGTTTATTGTGGCATTCCTAATTTCTAATCCCACATCAGGAGCTTTATAGCATCTATTAGGTCCGGTAGACATGGGTGGGTGGTTCAGGCTACATGATTTCCCCTTTTGCAACATAGGCTTTTTTTCAGTAGCCACTTTGCTGAGCCACTGACCAGGATGAGTTGATTTAGCTTTCTTAACTTGAATCTACCCTGCCGGTCTCTTGGAAGGATATGTCCTAAGAATGTACTATACTAAGAGGTTTAACAGGGAGTGAACTGGCATTAAACACTCCTCTTAAGATCATGTTGGAATCAATGATCTAATCCCAGCAGAAGTGAGTTATTGACTTCTTATGTGTAAGGGAGGCATTGGCTCCTGAAGTTCGCTGTACTCTGCTTCTCCTCCAGGGAGTAGGGATCTTCTAAAGCCTTAAGGAATGTGAGGAGTTACCTCTATGGGAGGAAGACGTTGGCTCTTCGAAAGTCACAAAGCAGCTCAGCATTTCTTCCTTCTACATTTTCAGTATTTAGGCTTAATATTTAAGGGTGTCACTTATAAAGGAAGCATTCATTTTACATATACTGGTCCTCGTTTGAAGGTCCACACGTGTGGCAGTAAACTAGCAGAAGAAATGAGAGAAATCTGGTCCTAAGGTGTTTGCAAACTTAGACAACCTATGGGAAACAGAGAAAGATTGATTGCTCAGCACAAGGATGACATATAAAACATTCCTTTTTTCAGACAAAAAATAGCTTTATTCTATTTTCTGATTTGATAGGTGATATACAATTGCGTAGAAAATTCAAGTAAGATAGAAAATATGAAGGGGGAAATCCAAATAATTCCTAATACCATTATTCAGGTTAATATTCATTGTGAAAGTTTTTGTGAAGATCCATTCAGGTATATATTTTTTGCAAACTTAAACATACAGAGTTATGTATATATAAGTATATATGATATCTTTATATATGTGAGATATATATACTCTGTATATTTTTATCTATGTGTATATATCCTCATACTACACATCAATTAATTTTAACTGGGGACTATGCTATCCACCCACTCACTCAAAAATTAATGAGCCACTTTAATTGTGGACTGTGTGAAATCCCTTATGATTTATGGCCTCGAAAAGGTGAAATGACTTATACGTATTCTGCTTTATAATTAGAATTTATATTCAGTGATCTTCAGACTTCTCCATGTCAATGAGTAGAAGTTTGTATCACCCATTTTATTTTTTATTTATTTTATTTTTTTTTATTTTTTGAGACAGAATCTTACTCTCTTGCCTGGGGTGAGTGCCGTGGCGTCAGCCTAGCTCACAGCAACCTCAAACTCCTGGGCTTGAGCAATCCTACTGTCTCAGCCTCCCGAGTAGCTGGGACTACAGGCATGTGCCACCATGCCCGGCTAATTTTTTTTCTATATATATTTTTAGCTGTCCAATTAATTTCTTTCTATTTTTAGTAGAGACGGGGTCTTGCTCTTGCTCAGGCTGGTCTCGAACTCCTGAGCTCAGGACGATCCGCCCGCCTCGGCCTCCCAGAGTGCTAGGATTACAGGCGTGAGCCACTGCGCCCGGCCCTGTATCACCCATTTTAAAAATGATTTTATTTCATTTCATTATGGTAAGAACACTTAACATGAGATGTATCCTTTGGGCAAAATTTTAAGTGTATAATACATAACTGTTGACTATGGGTACAATGCACAGCACATCTCTAGAGCTTATTCATCTTGCTTGACTGAAACTTTATGCCCACTGATTAGTAACTCTTTATGTCCCCGTTCTTCAGTCCCTGGCAAGCACCATTCCACTCTTTGATTCTCTGAATTTGATTATTTTAGATACCTTATATAAATGGAATCATGTGGCATTTGTCTTTCTGTGACTGGCTTACATCACTTAGTATAATGTCCTCAAGTTTCATTCATGTCACATATTGTAGAATTTCCTTCTTTTTTAAGGCTGAATGGTATTATATATTTTCTTTATACATTCACCTGTCAATGGATATTTAGGTTGTCTCCACATCTTGGCTATTGTGAGTAGTACTGCAATGAACATAGGAGTGCTAACATCTCTTCAAGATCCTGATTTCAATTCTGGGGGATAAATATCCAGAAGTTGTATTGCTGGATCATAGGGCAGTTCTAATTTTAGTATTTTTAGGAACCTCTACATATGTTCCATAGTGGTTGCACTGTTTTGCATTCCCACCAATCATGTGCTATTCTTCCAATTTCTCCACATCCTTGCCAGGACTTGCGTTTTGTGTTTTTGATAATAGCCATCCTGACAGGTATGAGGCGATGTCTTGTGATTTTGATTTGCATTTGCCTGATGACTAGTGACTTTGAGCATTTTTTCCTATGCCTGTTGGCCATCCGTGTTTCTTCTTTGGAGAAATTTCTCAAGTCCTCAGGCCATTTTTAAATTGGGTTTTGAGTTTTTGCTATTGAGTCATAGGAGTTCCTTACATATTTTGGAGATTAACCCCTTATGAGATACATTGTTTGTTTACAATGTTTAAGTGAATAAGTACACATAAAACTCTTACAAGGTTTCCTGGTAAACTCATTCTCAATATATATTAACTATTGGTATATTTTCTTGTTAATATTTTACTTTTTCTTTTTTCATTTGTATATTCAAGTTCTTTGGTCTTCTCTGTTATGATGCTCATCTTTTATTTATTGATTTTATAGAGCTCTTTTAATATTACAGATATTAACTACTTGTCTGTCATACATGCTAAAAGTATTTTGATTTTTTGTTTGGTATTTCTTTGTACCATATAAAGTCTTACTATTTAAGTAAGAAAATGTACTCACCTTTTAAGATTTCTGGCTGAAAAACAGCCTTCCTCATCCTAAAGATTATTTGAAAATTCACCTGTGTTGTCTTTGAGGAAGATAATGATTTTTTCTTATGTTTAAGTCTTTT